>CAUYLG010051770.1:0-19095 GCA_963573385.1 Cacajao melanocephalus | reverse complement strand
GTTCTCTCCTTCCGCATAAAGCTGGTTCTCCAGTCCGCCCGTTGAACGGCTCCACCACGCATCACAGCGTCTACCTGCTGAAACCAACACCCCAGATATCTTCCTCTTCCTTGGCTGCTTCAGGGCATAGGAGAAACATGCCCTTTTCTGACTCTTTAGTAACTCTCGCAGAATCTGTCACATTATTTCGCATCTCTTTACATCTTAGTACTCCCCCCATTCTATCTGTGTGTTCCTTACTGGCAGTGATTTTTGTTTATTCTTTTTTGTAAACTGACGTTTAGTTCAGTGACCAGTATAAGCTCAATAATAGTTTATAAAAGGAAAAGTTCCTGCATTTGATTGCTTTTAAACACTAGTGGAAAAGACATAACCAAATAGCAGCATGAGAAAACAACCACAAAACAAGGCAGAGAGAACTGGTGGTTCCTGGAGTCGGAGGGCACAGGACCCTGGGCAGAATCAGAGATATGGTGTTTATATAGTTCCCTTTTTAAGGGGATCAGAATATGCTACCTCCAAATGTGCCAGTCTTGGCTTAAGAATTATTTTCAGCTGAAAGTATTCAAATTTTTAAACTCCCTTACCTGTTTAATAGCAGATCCTCCTCACATATCTCAAATTTTTAACTTCGTTGTCATAACTCTTCTTCTTCCGGACTAGAAGCAAATCTTATCACAGAGATGAGACGTTGGCACCACACCCAAATAGTCACAAGACTCGAATCTTCCATCTATTCTCCTGAGGGCCCATTTATCTTTCCAAACGTCATTTGGTTTTCCACATGTCCTTTATTCCCCCTTTTTTTCCCCCGACTGTTAGGTAGATCCCAAATTCTAACCACTCCTTTGAGTGACTCATCTAAGAGTGCTCTCATGTATTTACTGATTTATTTATTGATTTAGAATCAGGATCTTACTCTGTCACCCAGCTGGAGCGCAGTGGTGCAATCTCAGTTTAAACCCCGAGTCTGTGGTATTTTGTTATAGTAGCCCTAGAAACTAATACAGGATTCATGGTCTGCCAAAGTCTCATTCCCTGCTTAGACCCACGATGGATGGTGGGATCCTTGTGATATGTACTCTGTGAGTTAGAAGTAGCAATGACTTAGAGCTGTTGAGGACAGTACCTTTGCACCCAGTACCTCATCCACTGAATTTTGTTTTCAAAGATAAAGTCTGAAATTCTCAGAGGGTGAGCAACTCTCCAGTATCTCAGAGCCATTAGTAGCTGAACAGACCGCTGAGCATGTAGTTTTCTAGGTCAGGGCCCTCTCCCCAAAGAATCATACTCCTTGGCTGAGCCGAACCTAAATCAGGTTTAAAACTAGACGGACGCCAACCAATGTATAATTCCAAAGATATCTAAGACCTGCCCATGGCCCTGGGATTTAAGGACAACCTGTGCATGTCATGGCTGTGGCCGTTCAGGAGTCTAGCTTAGTGGGAATGTCTATGTCTTGCCTTCACCCTTCTCACTCTTCCGCCCACATCTGCCCCTCCTATGACAATGGAGTGCTCATTCTCCAAATGCAGTGCCGTGAAAGAAGGCAGAGAGGAAGGTGCACTGGGGAATCTAAGACCTGGTCTCTCTCGGCTGGTGTCAGGCACTACTTGGTCTTTTCTGGTTTACTGTCAAAGGTTGAAGCTGGGGCCTAGACTGCCTCCTGTTCTCTCTTTCCCAGCCACTACACAGTAGAAGCTCTGGGCCTTGACCATGGAAAGGTTCCATGGGTTCTCCCCTCAGCCCAGCTGAGCCCTCTGCCCTCATATTGGGTGAGGAAAGGATTGGCAGTGCAAACAGGTATATAAACACTGACTGTGAGGAAGTGCAGCATGTCTGACCCAACCTAGGATCAAGCCATGGCAGGACACTGTTTCCTTACCTATCAGCAGCTGTCTTGGGGACTTCCCCACAGGGCCACGGTAACAGAATCTGGTTCTGACTGTGACCATGGTGTGGAAGGACCATAAGGAATTCTCCAGTGCCGATGGGGTTTCCGAAACTGTCACAGAGTTTAGTAACCGTTTTGACACCTTTTGGTAATAGGACAAAGTTAATACTCCTGCCACTATTCTGCGAAGGCCAAACTTCCTAGGCCCCTTAGGAAACTTTATGGAATGTCTTTGTTGGTTTGGGAAACTGAGGCAAAGTAGTAGACAATTTTTTCATGTCAATATCAAAATGTAATCATTTCAGGTACACAGAGTTCCCCACTTTCAGATTAGTCTTAAAGAAAAGAAAACTGGCCGGACGCAATGGCTCATGCCTGTAATCCCAGCACTTTGGGAGGCCGAGGCGGGCCAATCACATGAGGTCAGGAGTTCAAGACCAGCCTGATCAACATGGTGAAACCACCCTCTACTAAAAATATAAAAATTAGCTGGGCATGGTGGCGCGTACCTGTAGTCCTAGCTACTCAGGAGGCTGAGGCAGGAGAATTGCTAGAACCAGGGAGGTGGAGGTTGCAGTGAGCCAAGATCATGCCACTGTACTCCAGCCTGGGCAACAGAGCAAGACTTCATCAAGAAAAGAAAAGAAAAAGATATGGTGATTTAGGAATTTGGAGAATGCATGCAATAAAGGAGCTTCTGGGCTGAGGAGCTATGGGGTTGATGTTAGATTTCAGTACCATGGAGAATGCAGAGATAAGAAAATGCTTTTGTTTTTGTTTTTTTGAGACAGATTCTCTCTCTGTTGCCTAGGCTGGAGTGCAGTGGTGCCGATCTCTGTTCACTGCAACCTCTGCCTCCCAGGTTCAAGCAATTCTCCTGCCTCAGCCTCCCAAATAGCTGGGATTACAGGCGCCTGCCACCACACACATCTAATTTTTGGGGGAGTTTTTTTGTTGTTGTTTTTTGTTTTTGAGACGGAGGCTCACTCTGTCGCCCAGGCTAGAGTACAGTGGCGCAATCTCAGCTCATTGCAACCTCCACTTCCTGGGTTCAAGCAATTCTCCTGCCTCAGCCTCCTGAGTAGCTGGGACTACAGGCAGGTGCCACCACACCTGGCTAATTTTTTGTATTTTTAGTAGAGATGGGGTTTCACTGTGTTAGCCAGGACGATATCGATCTCCTGACCTCATGATCTGCCTGCCTCGGCCTCCCATAGTACTGGGATTATAGGCGTGAGCCACCACACCAGGCCTAATTTTTTGTATTGTTAGTAGAGATGGGATTTCACCATGTTGTCCAGGCTGGTCTCGAACTACTGACCTCAAGTGATTCACCTGCCTCAGCATCCCAAAGTGCTGGGATTACAGTCATGAGCCACCACGCCCAGCTAATTTTTATATTTTTAGTAGAGACGAGCCTTCACCATGTTTGGCCAGAGTAGTCTCAATCTCCTGACCTCGTGATTCACCCACCTCAGCCTCCGAGCTGGGATTACAAGTGTCAGCCACGGCGCCCGGCCTCAATTTTTAACATATAGATTAAACAGAGGGAAAATAAGAAATAAAGTAAGATATAAAACACAATATCACTATAACATGCACTTCAAGAAGCAGAAATTCACTAGGACTGAGAAAGTAAAAACCTGTTCTGCTGTTCTACCTGTCCTGTTGGGCGGCACGAACAGATGAAGGTAGCCTCAGAAATCACAGTAAACATTCTTTCTCCCAAGGGCATGCTGCAGCTGTAAAAGCTCAGAAACTCGCTTCTTTGAGTAACCACTCCTTTCTTATTCACTGAGAAGCCTTGTGCTCTAAAAGTCACAGACTACTGAACTTTGGCTGCTTGAAACCGTCTCAGTGAGAAAGAAGCCTCCCCCTCCTGCCTGGACGACCTAAGTCACCTTGACACAAAAAACCAGCAGCAATTTTCAACACAGGTACAAAACTTCAAATAAGGAGTTTCCAAACACAGCATTCCACCTCTATCTCAACTTTGTAGTTTCCAAGGAAACAAGACCCTGGATCCACTTCGAAGTCCCATCCCATGCCTACCCTTTCACACAGCCCTGCTTTGCTTTGAGCCTGTGAAAACTACACTCTTCCCCCAAAACCAATGATAACTCGAATTTTCCTTTTGTTTGGTGACCACCACCCCCACACCATCCTGCCACCAGTTTATCTGTTGTGTGTTCTCTCTCATTATAACAAGTCGATAAACCTGGCTTAGTTAGGCTAAGTAGTGGTCTTGGACTAATTGAGATATTGAGTTTTTACTTAGAATTAATATAATTCATTTCAGCATTCCTGTATTGTCGGAAGCTTTTTGTTTTGTTTTGTTTTTGAGACAGGGTCTCGGTCGCCTAGGCCAGAGTGCAGTGGTGTGATCATAACTCACCATAGCCTCAATCTCCCAGGCTCAAGCGATCCTCCCACCTCAGCCTCCCAAGTAGCTCAGACTATAGGCATGCACCACCACGCCCAGCTGATTTTTATATTTTTTGTAGAGACAGGGTTTCGTCATGTTGCCAGGCTGGTCTCCAGCTCCCAACAAGCTATCCACTTGCCTCAGGCTCCCAAACTGCTAGGATTACAAACATGGGCCATTGCGTCCCAGCTGTTGGTTATTTCTAATCTTTTAAATTACTATAAATGCTGCATCAACATCTTACTTCTTTGATATTAATAGTGTAGTATAGTAACTAAAGGAAGACCCTGGAGTTGAAATCTGGTTTTGCCACTTACTATGTGACTATGAGAAAGTTACTTAATCTCTCTGTGTTTCCTCCATTTCCCAATCTGTAAATGGAAATACTTATACTACCTACTTGATAGGGTTATTGTCAGGATAAAATGAGTCAATACATGTAAAGTGTTTAAAACATTGTTGGCACCAAGAAAAAGTATGTAAATGTTAGAAAAAATATACATATATTGGTCAGGCTGGTCTCGAACTTCTGACCTCAGGTGATCCACCCGCCTCAGCCTCCCAAAGTGCTGGGATTATAGGCATGAGCCACCGCGCCAGGCAAAATATACATATATAGGCTGGGTATGGTGGCTCAGGCCTGTAATCCTAGCACTTTGGGAGGCCAAGGAGGGTGGATTGCCTGAGGTCAGGCGTTCAGGAGCAGCCTGGGCAACACGGTGAAACCCCATCTCTTCTAAAATACAAAAAATTAGCTGGGCATGGCAGTGTCCACCTGTAATCCCAGCTACTCAGGAGGCTGAGACAGGAGAATCTTGCACCCGGGAGGTGGAGGTTGCAGTGAGCCGAGATAGCGCCATTGCACTCCAGGCTGGGCAACAGAGCGAGACTCCGCCTCAAAAAAAAAAAAAAAAAAAAAAAGGTAAAAATATACATACGCATGGTGTTATGAGATATATTGGTTTCTGCCCACAGTTCCTGGCTTATAACTCCCATAGCCCTTATGTACAGTCTTTTACAGTGTACAGTACAATCCAATGTTGGGTGTGTTAGGCCTCAGAGGCAGGCCTCAGGAAACAGAATCTCTCTGACTTTCTCCTGCTCTCCTTCTACCTCCCCCAAGGCAAGACTATCTAATATTTACCCACCTTTCTGACTGTGAGTCTTAAGACCCTCCCCAGAGAGGGTCCCACCCTATACCCTGGGGGAAGGAATGCTGACATCATGAAGCTTCCATAAAAACCCAAGAGGAATGGGTTTGGGAAGCTTCCAGATACCTGAACACATGGAGGTTCCTGGAGGGTGGCACCCAGGGAGGGCTGGAAGCTCCTCACCCCTTCCCCTGTACCTCGCCCTACGAGTCTCTTCACGTATATATCCTTTCTAATATTCTTTATGATAAACCATTAAATGTGTTTCCCTGAGTTCTGTGAGCCGTTCCAGCACATTAATCAAACCCAAAGAGGGGGTTATGGGAACCCCAACTTGAAGCTGGTCAGTCAGAAGTTCTGGAGGCCCAGACTTTTGACCAGTCTCTGTGGGGGAGCAGTCTTGGGGACTGAGCCTTCAACCTGTGGCATCTGATCTGCCTCCAGGCAGATAGTATGGGCATTAAATTGGAGGACACCCAGCTGGTTTTTGCTGCTGGGTGGCGGGGAGAAACCCCCGCAGATTTGGTCACAGAACTCTTCTGTGTTGATGACTGTTATAGCGTGACAATAGAGAAAAACAGTGTCAGAGTTTTTTTCCTATACAATATGCCATTCTTGTTTACCTCTGCATTTAATAATAAAACATGTTCTGCATCTTCTTCTAACTTTTTATTTTGACATAATAATACATTTACAGAAAGTTGCAAAAACAGTATGAAGAGTCCCACATACCTTTCATTCAGCTTCCTCCAACAATGATATCTTATATAGCTGTCATACAATATCAGAACCAGGAAAATGACATTGGTACATCACTGTTGATGTCCACAGACCTTAATTCTGTTTTTTACAATTTGTAAGCTTTTATTCATTTAGATGTGTATTTGTGTGTCTGCATGATGCATAGTTCTGAACAATTTTATTCTATGTATAGATTAGCATAACCACCATAATCAAGATATAGAACTGTTCTGTCACTTCCAAAACACTCTCCATGGTATCCCCAACTACCTCCCACCCCACACTCACCCCCTGGAAGCCACTATTCTGTTCATCTCTATAGTTTTGTCATTTCAAGAATGTCCTGTAATATGCACTGTGTGAGCCAGGCACGGTGGTTCATGCCTGTAATCCCAGCAATTTGGGAGGCTGAGGCGGGTGGATCACTTGAGGTCAGGAGTTTGAAACCAGCCTGGCCAACATGGTGAAACCCCGTCTCTACTAAAAGTACAAAAACAAATAGCCAGGCATGGTGGCATGCACCTGCAATCCTGGCTACTCGGGAGTCTGAGACAGGACACTTGCTTGAACCCAGGAGGCAGAGGTTGCAGTGAGCCAAGATCGTGCCACTGCACTCCAGCCTGGGTGACAGAGTGAGACTCCATCTCAAAAAAAAAAAAAAGTACTGTGTAAGAATAATTTTTAAATGCATAGAAATACAATTTTTTGCAAGAATACATAAAAGCAAAATTAGAACGATTGTCTCAATCTGAGTAAAGAATGCACACAAAATGGGATAATACTAAATAAGGAAAAGAGGGATATCTCCAAATAAGCTTGCATTAAAGACAAAATTTTAAGGAGGCAACGTCAGGGGACACAGTGCAGCCATGATTCTAAGTAAGGTGATATGAGCAGTGTATAAAGTGGGTTAATCTGGGGTGGAGGGTGCAAAAGGAATCAGAAGGGAGCCATACCCAAGGTAGGAGGCCAAGTCTCAGAGACAAAGATGAGAGGACCAAGAATGAGAACAAGGGAACCAGACACAGGCACGGACAGGAGGGGAACTGCTGACTCTATTGCACATGAGAGAGTGCCCGAACCCGGATGGGGGAAAGGGCAGAAGGGAGTTTTTGAGGCAGAGAGTGAAAATGACTCTGCACCTTCCTGCCTGAATGACGAGGAGGATGATACCACCTTCACAGGAATAGGCAGCCTTCGAGGAGGAGCTGCTGAAGAGAGTTCACTTCAGGCCACGCTGGCTCATAACTGTCAACTGGCAATGGCAGGTGGCCGTGTACTTCAGGCATCTGGGAGTGTAGATCTGGAGGAGCATCTAGAGACCCAGCTGGCTTCTCACATCTGCCCAGAGGAGTTAGAGAAAGCCCTGGGAGTCCCTGGGAAGGGCTTATGAAGAGACGGCCCCAACCGGGCATGGTGGCTCACGCCTATAATCCCATCACATTGGGAGGCCCAAACGGGCAGATCACTTGAGTCCAGGAGTTTGAGACCATGGAGAAACCTCATCTCTACTAAAAATACAAAAATTAGCTGGCATGGTGGTGCACACCTGTAGTCCCAGCTACTTGAGAGGCTGAGGCACAAGAATCGCTTGAACCCGGGAGGCAGAGGTTGCCATGAGCCGAGATCACACCACTGCACTCCAGCCTGGGTGACAGAGTGAGACCCTGTGTCCAAAAAAAAGAGAGAGATGGTCCCAAAGATGGGCCTCTGAAGAACCTCTGATGGGGACAGGAGGTGAGAGAAGAATTTTATATTAAAATCAGGGAAAACGTAATAGGAGGAAATGGGACCAGATGATTTCTGGGTTCTTTCCAGCACTGATATTCTATGGTTCTATTAAATAGACATGGAAAATATGTTACTAGATCCTCAGATTATTTTCAATTTGCAAATTTTACACCAATACTTTAGTAAACTTCAGGAAGATCATGGTGTATCAGGGAATGCCAAGTCATTTAAACTGCATAAATATCCATTTCTTTCTTTGTAAAATGGGGGTGATATTTTCCTTTTTGGGGTTGTTTTGATACAACATGATGTACTAGAAGGAAAATTCCAAGTTATCTGACACGTCTGAACTTCAGTATCCTCCGCTATAAAAACCATAACATTCATCTTTCGGGATTTGTTCGGAGGATTTGAATGGTATGTCTATAGTATCTGGCACACTGTAGGCTTTCAGTAACTGGGAATTTTTAGTTTTTACTCTTTTATTTTAAAATTAATTTAAATCACAGCAAAGTATCTAACTTCAGCGCACACAGTTCCTTTATATTCCTGTGGTAGGCAGAATTCTGCAACGGTTCCGGTGATTCCTGGCCCCTGGTACCGTTTGTTTAACTCCCCTCCCTTTGAGTATGGGCAGAACCTGTGCCTTGCTTTCAATGGAGAAAACTTTGCAGATGTAGCTAAGATCCTTCATCAGTTGACTTTGAGTTAATAAAAAGGGAATCCCTGACTTAGGTAAGCTTTTTTTTTTTCTTTTGATACAGATTCTTACTCTGTCACCAAGGCTGGAGCGCAGTTGCACAATCCAGGCTCACTGCAACCTCCACCACCTGGGTTCAAGTGATTCTCATGCCTCAGCCTCCTGTGTAGCTGGGATTACAGGCGCCCTCCCCGCCCCCCACCATTCCCCGGGTAATTTTTGCATTTTTAGTAGAGCTGGGGTTTCACCATGTTGGCCAGGCTGGTCTGGAACTTTTAACCTCAAATGATCTGCCCGCCACAACCTCCCAAAGTGCTGGGATTACTATAGGCCTGAGCCACTGCACCCGGCCTAGTGAGCTTTTTAAAAGAGGGTCAAGGCCTTCCCTGAATTAGATAAAATAGAAGCAACAGAGCTGCTCTTCTGCTGGCTATTAGAAGCAAATATCTATGCTGTAACCTGCCTGTAGAGAAGGGCAGCCTCTGAGGGCCTCAATTCCACACCTGCAAGAAACTGACTTCTGCCAACCACCTGGATGCGTTTGGAAGAAGACCCCAGGCTTCAGATGAAAATGCAGCCCAGCTGACACTTCGCCTTCAGCCTTGTGAGACTCCAACTACGCCACGCCCAGACTTACAGAAACTAGGAGAGGGTAAATGAGTATTGTCCTGAGCCACTTACTTTGGGGTAATCTTTTACTTATGAATAGAAAACTAACACAGTGTTTTGCCTCCTTCACTCAGAACATGGTTTTTGTTTATCTCCTCTCTCCCTGCTGTCTCTATGCGTGTCTAAGACCTCATTACTGCTTGCAGCAGCCTCCCCACTGGTTTCCACTTTCCTGTATTCTGTCTCTTTTACGCATCCTGCAAATCTCTGTCAGAATGAAGCTACGAAGCTCATAATAACCTTCCCAAAATATTGCTACTGACTTGCTCAAGAACCTACATCAACTCTCCCAGGCTAGTTCCATCAACTCTGATTTTTACCTGGTTTCACAGCTCTCAATGACCCAGGCCTCCTTAAAAAGCTTGACTAGCTCTCTTGGTCTGTCTGATGACCAGACCTGTGACCAAGTCCTCATTAGTGAAGTTGACTAGTCAGGAAAATCACTCTAGAGACTGCCTCCTGCAAAGCAGGTGTTCATAATCTTAAGGGATTTTTTTAAAAAAATAGTGGAGACTCAATCCCAAACCTATATGTTACCTCATCCACCCCAGGGACTTCTGGAGTGTTTGCTGTTGTTGCTGTAGCTGCTGCTGTTATGAAGTCGATTGCTCTTTTGCATTGATGAAGACTTTGTAAACTATTTTTCAGAATTAACTACAATGTTTTGAAAGTCTACTCAGTGCCAGGCAGTGGAGTAGGTATTTTTAAACACATTATTGTCACCAAAAATGTTTTTTTGTAATGGCCAAAATGTTTTTTTTGTAATGGCCAATAATCCCACCATTTCCATAACCTCTGCTGACATTCTTTTTAAGTGCACATTGATCATAAACTTAAACAGTACTGAAAGGTATAAAGAAAAAAGTAAAATCTTCCCTCTGGTTCAAGGGAACTACTCTTAAGAGTAGCCACTATTGGCCAGCTGCAGTGGCTCATGCCTGTAATCCCAGCACTCTGGGAGACCAAGGCAGGTGGATCACCTGAGGTCAGGAGTTCAAGACCAGCCTGGCCAATATGGCGAAACTCCCTCTGTACTAAAAACTTAGCAAGGTGTAGTGGCAGGCGCCTGTAATCCCACTTACCCAGGAGGCTGAGGCAGGAGAATCACTTGAACCCAGGAGGTGGAGATTGCAGTGAGCTGAGATCATGCCATGGCACTCCAGCCTGGGCAACAAGAGCAAAACTCCATCTCAAAAAAAAGAAAAAAGAGCAGCCACTATTATTAGTTTTCTTATGTGAAACCCAGAAAAATGCTTTATTTAATATCGGTGCATACATATCAATACACACATATCCTTTTTTATTTACACCAAAAGGGATCCTAACACTTTATTGGCACCTGCTAGTAGACATGTAAGTAGTTTCCAGATATTTACTAATAAAAATAATAACTTTTCCCAGTGATTTGAAAAGAAGTGAGATCACTTGAGGTCAGGAGTTCAAGACCAGCCTTGGTGCAATAGCATCTCTACAAAAAACTTAAAAATTGGCCAGGCACGATGGCTCACACCTGTAATCCCAGTACTTTGGGAGGCCAAGGCGGGCGGATCACAAGATCAAAAGATCGAGACCATCCTGGCCAACATGGTGAAACCCCGTCTCTACTAAAAATACAAAAATTAGCTGGGTGTTGTGGCGCGTGCCTATAGTCCCAGCTACTCAGGAGGCTGAGGCAGGAGAATTGCTTGAACCCGGGAGGCGGAAGTTGCAATGAGCCGAGATCGCGCCACTGCACTGCAGCCTGGAGCCTGGCAACTGAGCAAGACTCTGTCTCGAAAAAAAATAAAATTTAACTGAATGTGGTGAAGCCCACCTGTAGTTCTAGCTACTGGGAAGGCTGAAGTGGGGGGATCACCTGAGCCAAGGAGTTTGAGGTTCCAATGAGCTATGATCTGGCCACTGTACTCCAGCCTAGATGACAGAGCAAGACCTTGTCTATAAAAAATAATAATAATACTTTTGTTTATTGAAGTATTCCAGCGAATATATGAAAGCAGTGAGAGAATATCATTATTTTGCAATGGATAATGAATTAATTGATCTGAGCATTGAGAACCAATCACTGTTATCAGAAAAAGAGAAGCAGCTAGACACGACAGGTCTCCTGATAGAAAATAAATAGCACTGCCTCCCAAGTAGCCATGTCAAGGTGAAAAAGTAAACCTAAATCTAATCAAGCCTCCAAGTACCAATTTACAGAAAAGAGAGGACAGAGGATCATGAGAAACTACATCCGGGAGACAACTCTCCAAAGAGCACATATTCGGGTCCACTGATCCACCCATTGTTTCATGGAAGCAGAGTTGTAAAGAAAGCCAAGCCGTAATGAGAAGGCCACCTGCAACAGCCAGACAAAGCCACTTCCACTTTAAGGGAACCCCTATTGCAGTTTGAGGGTCAGGGTACCATCTGCTCCAGAGAGGGCTTGATGGGCACAAATCATGTGGCCTCTGAGACTTTAACTCTTCTTAGTGCCACAGAGCTCCTTTCTGTTCCCATAGCCAGGTCAGCCTAGGAGCTCACTGGGTTTCTTAAAGTGAGTTTACACATTCTGGGCTAATCTGCAAGATCTGGCTCTGTCTACCTGTGTAAGCTCTTGTTGCCGCTCTCTCCTGCTGGCCTTCTAAACACCGCCTGTCCTAGACTTCCTGCAGTTCTTCCTCTCTACCTGAGCAGGATCTTTTCCACTCTTCTCCAGGCCTTGCCCATGCCATCCACTGCCTGGAACATCCTTCCCATCCTTGTTACATGTCATCCTAAAGGTTCTTTCCTCAGGGAGGCCTTCCCTCTACCCAGCGATGTGAAGTTAGGACTCCCTCTGTTATACTCTCTATATCTATACTTCTACAGTCATAATACTTGTCCCACTTTCTCATAGTCAGTAGTTTAATATGTCTTCCCTTCTAGCCACTAGAGGTCCAGGAAGGCAGAAGCCACTCCTGTTCAATTTTGTGTCCTCACTACCTAGCAGATTGCCCACCATCTTCACAGACACTCAGTAAATTCTTGAATGAAAGAACAGATGATACCACACCTAACAATGCTTAGGAGTTAGAGAGAAGAAAATGGTCCTAGAATGCTTTTCTTTTTCTTTTTCTTTTTTTTTTTAAAGATGGGGTTTCACCATGATGGCCAGGCTGGTCTTGAACTCCTGACCTCAGGTGATCCACTCACCTCGGCCTCCCAAAGTGCTAAGATTACAGGTGTGAGCCACCGTGCCTGGCCTAGAATGCTTTTCTTATAGAATTTAATAGTGTTCACAGATACTTAATATTTATAAAATTAGTAGATACAGATTTTCAATCACACATATAAATGAATTATTAAACCTAGTCCCCTCAGTCACAGGGACAGTGACCAATTAAGGGTCAGTTTCTGAAACCCAAACAGAGCTGCCCTTCAGACCTATGCCAGAATTATTGATAAGCCATATTATGAGCTATGATAGTGTCTCTCTTCTTTGTTGGGGGGTGAGGGGAACAGAATCTCCCTCTGTTGCCCAGGCTGGAGTGCAGTGGCATGCTCTTGGCTGATTGCAGCGTCCACCTCCCAGGTTCAAGAGATTCTCCTGCCTCAGCCTCCCGAGTACCTGGGACTACAGGCGCCCGCCACCACACCAGGCTAATTTTTGTATTTTTAGTTGAGATGGAGTTTCACCATGTTGGCCAGGCTGGTCTTGAACTCCCGACCTCAAATGATCCACCCTCCTGGACCTCCCAAAGTACTGGGATTACAGGCGAGAGCCACCCGTGCCCGGCCAATTGTGTCTCTCTTAAAAGCACAGGACTCCCTGGACTACATTGTAAAACCAAATATGAAATGAGAACTGCTGATGAAGTTACACATTTACTTTTTTTTTTCCTACTTTTTTTAATGAGAAAGGCTATGAATGCAAATGTTTTTTCTTTTGAAGGCCAAGCTGGAGGCAGCGAAGCAGGCCACTGAACGTTTGTGAGCAGGGGCGTGAGTGATAAGGCCAGATCTGAGCTGAAAGTTCCTCTCACAGCAGGACGTAGGATGGATTCCAGTGATTTTGAATGTAGGAGAACAGAGGTAAAACCCTAACACTTTCTCCCACTTGAATAGAATAAATACTTGTGTATATGTCTCATCCCCCCCATCCGAGTTTCTTCCCAACTAAGGGCAGAAAGCTTATTGTGTTCATTTGTGGAACCACCATGACACAAAGTGGGAGTGCATTAAAAAGTGGGGGACAGGAGCCAGGCGCAGTAGCCTGTGCAGGTGGCTGAGGCAGGAAGATTACTTGGGCCCAGTTCTAGGAACCCTGGGCAACACAGCAAGACCCCATCTCTAAAAAGAATAATAATAAAGTAAAAAATAAAAAGTAGGAGAAGGACTGGAAATAACCCAACTGTCCATCACCAGGTAAATGGATTAACAATTGTAGTATGGCCATACAATGGAATACGACTCAGCAAAAGAAAAAATAACTGATAAATGCAATAATACTAATGAATCTCACAATAATTATGCCGAGTAAAACAAGCCAGATACAAAGAATACACACTGCATGATTCACTATGTATCAAACTCTAGAAAATGCCAACTATCTATAATAACAAAGCAAATCAGTGGTTACCTGAGGACAGGGATGGGGAAAGAAGAAGACACTGGTGAAGGGGGCAGGATAAAAGGATTATTAAAGGGCACTAAGAAACTCTGGTGGTTGAGGGTGATAGAGTATGTTCATTACTTTTATTGTGGTAATGTTTTCACAGGTATGCTTGTATGTCGAAACTTAGCAAATTGTACTTTAAATGTGTGCAGTTTATTGTATGCCAATTATGCCTCAGTAAAGTTTAAAAAAAAAAAAAGTAAAGTGGGGTATGGCATAGAAATGAATAGGGAGATGGAATTTCGGCTGGAGCCTGGAAGATTTGACCCTGGCTTGAAGCAAGTTCTGTCCAAGCCGGAAGTAAAGGCAATTCATTTCAGACCTGGGAACAAGCAAACAGGTTTAGGTGAAAGTGAACAGACCATTTTAACTGGAGCAGAAAAACTGTATAGTGGGGCAGTAGGAGATAGAGCTGTAAAAGAAGGAAAAGGCACATTATGGGATGCCTTCAATAGCAAGCTTTCAGAACACATGCATTAGATTGCAGTTCCACCACCTGCTGAGTGATCTTGGACATGTCACTTAACCTTTCTGAGATTCAGTTTCCTTATCTGTAAAATAAGGATGATAAGAGTTTTGCTCTTGTCACCCAGGCTGGAGTGCAATGGCGCGATCTCAGCTCACTGCAACCTCTGCCTCCTGGATTCAAGTGATTCTCCTGCCTCAGCCTCCCGAGTAGCTGGGATTACAGGCACTTGCCACCATGCCCAGCTAATTTTTGTATTTTTAGTAGAGACAGGGTTTCACCATGTTGGCCAGGCTGGTCTCAAACACCTGACCTCAGGTGATCCACCCGCTTTGGCCTCCCGAAGTGCTGGGATTACAGGCGTAAGCCACCGTGCCCAACCAACAGAACCTATCTTATTTTTTTTTTTTTTTGAGAGGGAGTCTTCCTCTGTTGCCAGGCTGGAGTGCAGTGGCTCGATCTTGGCTCACTGAAACCTCTGCCTCCCAGGTTCAAGCGATTCTCCTGCGTCAGCCTTCCAAGTAGCTGAGACTACAGACCACCACGCCTGGCTAATTTTGTATTTTTAGTAGAGACAGGGTTTCACCGTGTTAACCAGGATGGTCTCGATCCCCTAAACTCATGATCCACCTGCCTGGGCCTCCCAAAGTGCTGGGATTACAGGCGTGAGCCACTGCACCCAGCCAACAGAACCTATCTTAAAAAGTGGCTATGAAGATTTAATGAGACAATGCATGTAAGCCACTTACTTAGCAGAGGACCAGGTAAACAGTTAAGTGCTCAGTAAGCGGAAGTAATCATTATCATAACAATTATTGTTATTAACCCCAACATAAGCAAATGTTTAAAGATCCCTGAGCAGGAGAAATGATCAAAGAGGTTACTGAGGATTGATCTCACCATCACTGATTACTTCCCCTCCAGAGTTAAAATATCAAACTTTATCACCTGTTCCCCGCTTTCCCCACTCTATAACTTCCTTCCCAGTGAACATCATGTCCAGGAGGAGCCCAAAACCAGCAACTAAGGCTCTCTGATGTTAGTCAAAGGATTCCAGCTGGTGAGCCCCACCACTGTGGGGACAAACTGAACTGAGTTGAGCTCTGGCCTCTGGGATGGAGGATGACAGCCACCTTATCCCACCCTCAAGGTACTCAGCCACCACCACCCAGGATTTACATCCAGGGTGCACTCTGAAGAGAATAAAGCCAGTGATATTTCTTTTTAATTCTAAAGCATAGGGTCCAGGTTTTCAGAATGACCCTGTTTCTCAATTCCCTTAACCGCTAAGCTAGGAGCTTATTCACTGGAGTTTCTGAAAAAAGGCTTCTCGGTGCCTCAGTTTCCCTGGTCTGTAAAGTGAGTGATAATAATGGTACTACTTCCTGAGGTCCTGGTGAGAATTAAGTGAGTCAATATGTATAAAGGGCCTAGAACACTGCCTGACACATGGTAAGTGCTCCGTAGGTATTAGCTTAACTTTACTATGAACTTTATTTCTTCCATCTTATTTGTACTGATTTCTATTTGTGATCATATATTTTTCAATTACTCAGCATTAACAATGACCTTTTTAAAAAAAATTTTTTTTAATAGAGACGGGTTGTCATCATGTTGGTCAGGCTGGTCTCGAACTCCTGGCCTCGTGATACGCCCGCCTCGGCCTCCCAAAGTGCTGGGATTACAGGCATGAGCCACTGCACCCAGCCAACAGCTACCTTCTAACAGACTATTTCAGCCCCAGTGCACCTTTGGGGCAGCAGTTCGGCTGGTGGCTTATAAACAGTCATCCCCCAGCTCAGAGGCACCCAAGCTTTTCTACAGAGCCAGTGGAAGTTGTATCTGTTAATTTCATTCATTGAGAAAAGATACTATAGATAAAAGAATTCAGCAAAGACTTTAAATTAACTGGCAACTTTATTAATAACAATAGCATCTACACACATTTGAAAACACACATGTAGGAGACAATTAAGATTTATTCAGCCTGTGATAATGTCTAGAGTTCGTTGGATTCATCAAACCCCCTGCAATCAACTCCAAAAGCCCTTAGCCAAATACAGAGTTGAATCATTCACCAAACCATCAGTGTCTTCCTCGGCAGAATCAAGGGTTTGACAGAAAGAATAAATATTCTGCACTTCCACAAAATAAAACTAAAATGCAATTGTCCTGCATCTGAGAACACAAAGATGAACAGTATGGGCTGCATGACCGTGGACCAATGAGGCTTCTCTTGGCCTCATTTGTAAAAAAAAAAAAAAAAATTAACTTTATAGTCCTGCCTATCTTGAATGGCCTCCTGAAAACCAAATGACCAAATGAGGTGGTGAGTGCAAATTAAAAGCTCCTCTCCTTTAAGAGGGGAACACAAAGAGGGGAGAGTCAGAAAAGGAAAAAGCCTCTTTCCAATGACCAACACGCTGCAGTTGATGAAAATCCAAAGGAGGTTAGGCTAAACTGGGAAGCATAGGGGTGGAACTACCATTGCCACCTCCTCTTTGATGCAAAAAGAGTCTTAACACGGCCCCCTCCCAGCTGTTGCACTGAGGTGACTAAGGATACATTTGAGGAAGTAGCTCCAAAGACGCTTCCATTTTCACCGTGCCTTCACATACATCTAAAGGAAATGAGCAGCACCCATCATCCATCCACAGAAGCGATTTAAAAAGGGTGGGATGGAAAAATTAACCCAACAATATTAATTCAATACGTAGTATTTATGTTAAGTGTCCATAATGTTCCAGACTCTTGACTGGAGCTGAAGATGCACGGGAAAACCAGACCATCCGGTCTGTCAAGGGCTTGAGAATGCCATAAACAAGAAAACAGACGAGCCAATTTCAGACAGCTGCTACGAGAAAAATACGACGAGACCGGGAACTAGGAGAGGCGCGAATTCCTGAGTGGATGACGTAGAAGGTCTGTGAGAGGTGACTTTTGAGCCCATATCTACATGGTGTCTCGCAGTGACCCAGGGCCGTAGCGTTACCATTTAAAGCAGAAAAATTATCCACAAACCGAGAAATAGGAATCTCAAAGTCTCAAAGTGAACCACGGACACTGAAATCTACAAGTTAGAAAGCAGCGCAGAATTTTGAATAGTCATGTCGCCCAATCAGGAAAAGGCTGGGACCCGGCTGCGCGGGCTTCGTCCAAAGTACACAGAACGGCTGGCATCCACAGGACGCCCCATCCCAGGGCAGAAGTGGTGACCGGACACAAAAGCTGCTGCCAAGCGTCAGTCATACAGAGCCGTCACGAAGTGTTTGCGGAACCCAGACTGAACTGTGTCCCAGAGTTCTCTTAAGTGACAGCCGAACTCAGCCACTTCGTTTTGGAATGATGAAACAGATCCAACGAAGCCACCAGGGCGCCAGTGTGTGAGGCAGGGGTGGGGGCGGGTAAAGAGTCGGATTCCCAACATCCTAAAAGAGAACGGACTCCTGGGAAAACTCAGCAGCACAATGAATAAAGACACGCTCTAGATTCAAAAGCAAATCCAATCATGCACCGGGGACCTCGAGTTCCAAATGATTAAGCTACGTGTGCTATTTCCCATGACCCTTACGCTAAAATAACTTACTTTGTGAGAAAGAACTAAGAGAGTAAGTGAACAAGCTCTTTACTAGTGATTAGGTGGGTGGCTCTGAAAAGAGCCTTTGGAGTCAAGCAGCCGGCGACTCGAGCGGGCGAGCGCCAGGTCCCGGCAGGGACTCACTTGGAGCTGGTGTACTTGGTGACCGCCTTGGTGCCCTCGGACACGGCGTGCTTGGCCAGCTCGCCGGGCAGCAGCAGACGCACGGCCGTCTGGATCTCGCGGGACGTGATGGTGGAGCGCTTGTTGTAGTGCGCCAGGCGGGACGCCTCCCCCGCGATGCGCTCGAAGATGTCGTTGACGAAGGAGTTCATGATGCCCATGGCCTTGGACGAGATGCCGGTGTCGGGGTGGACCTGCTTCAGCACCTTGTACACGTAGATGGAGTAGCTCTCCTTGCGGCTGCGCTTGCGCTTCTTCCCGTCCTTCTTCTGGGCTTTGGTGACGGCTTTCTTAGAGCCCTTCTTAGGAGCAGGAGCAGATTTTGCCGGTTCAGGCATGGTAAGACACAGCACAAACGCGACTTAGCCAAGAAAAGAAGTAAGAGAATGGGCGGGCCTGATCCTTTTATAACCACCTTATGCAAATTAGGGCTCCGAAAGTCATTCATTTCCATTGGTCGGTGTGCGGACCTTGCGTTTTCAGCAATGTCTACGTAACGACACCGATTCTTGACTTGATTGGCCGGTTCTGAAGCCAAATTAGGACCAATGAAAAACTCGTCCTTGACCCCACCCCTAGGAAAGCTTATAAAGGCTTTCTTCCTGGTATCTTTCAATCTTGTTTTGTTGCGAGGTTCTGAGCTTTGTCTGTGTTAACCTTGGTTTTAGTCATGTCTGGTCGTGGCAAGCAAGGAGGCAAGGCCCGCGCCAAGGCTAAGTCGCGCTCATCCCGCGCTGGCCTACAGTTCCCGGTAGGGCGAGTGCACCGCTTGCTGCGCAAAGGCAACTACGCGGAGCGGGTGGGGGCCGGCGCGCCCGTCTACATGGCGGCGGTCCTCGAGTACCTGACCGCCGAGATCCTGGAGCTGGCGGGCAACGCGGCTCGGGACAACAAGAAGACGCGCATCATCCCCCGTCACCTC
>CAUYLG010051769.1:0-26611 GCA_963573385.1 Cacajao melanocephalus | reverse complement strand
TATGGCTAGCCAGTTTTCCCAACACCATTTATTAAATAGGGAATCCTTTCTCCATTGCTTGTTTTTGTCAGGTTTGTCAAAGATCAGATGGTTGTAGATGTGTGGCATTTCTTTCTGAAGCCTCTGTTCTCTTCCATTGGTCTATATGTGTGTTTTTGTACCAGTACCATGCTGTTTTGATTACTGTAGCCTTATAGTATAGTTTGAAGTCAGGTAGCATGATGACTCCTGTTTTGTTCTTTTTGCTTAAATTTTCTTGGCTATGTGGGCTCTTTATTGGTTCTACATGAAATTTAAAGTAGTTTTTTCCAATTTTGCGAAGGAAGTCAATGGTAGCTTGATGGGGATAGCATTGAATCTATGAATTACTTTGGGGAGTATGGCCATTTTCACGATATTGATTCTTCTTAAGATGGTAAATTTATTTTTAACTACAATGATTGAATGTGAAACTCATTTTGAAAATAAAACATTGCTAGGTATTCTAAATATTTATTTGACATTTATGATCAATTGATACTGTGAATTTGTAATGATGATCATCATCTCCAAAAATAATATCAGTTTTTCTTATTACAGTAAAACCCATTACATGTAAATTCTAACTACAGCAACATTTAGAGCTAGGATATTTACCATTCAAGTTATATCAGAAACAACTTATAAAATAATATCATTAATTTTTTTTTCCTTTTTTTAAGGTTAGCAATTATTTTCCTCTGAAAACTTTATGGAGATCTTATTTATTTTATTTTATTTTTTTGAGACAGAGACTTGCTCAGTTGCTAGGCTGGAGTGCAGTGGTGTGATGTTGGCACACTGCAACCTTCACCTCCCAAGTTCAAGAGATTCTCCTGCCTCGGCTTCTCGAGTAGCTGAGGTTTTACCACATTGGCCAGGCTGGTCTAGAACTCTTGACCTTGTGATTGGCCCACCTTGGCTTCCCAAAGTGCTGGGATTACAGTTGTGAGCCACCGCGCCCCACCTTTTTTTTTTTTTTTTTTTTTTTTTTAGACAAGGTCTCACTTCTTCACCCAGGCTGGAGTGCAGTGGGGCATGGTCTTGGCTCGTTGCAGCCTCAACCTCCTGGTCTCAAGTGATCCTCCTGCCTTAGCCAGCCAAGTAACTGGGACTGTGGGCATGTGCCACCATGCCTGGCTAATTTTTTGTATTTTTAGTAAAGATGGGGTTTTGCCATGTTGCCTAGGCTCGTCTCGAACTCCTGAGCTCAAGCAGTCCACCTGCCTAAGCCTCCCAAAGTGCTGGGATTACAGGCGTGAGCCACTGCGCCTGACCCAGACAGACATTTTCTGAAACACAACTGGCAATGAGTTGGTTTTACATTTTGAAAGTGATTAAGAACTTCTAGTTCTTAATTATAATATACCCATTAAGATCTGTAAGATCCTGAAGACTTATAAGATCATGAAACCATATAAGAATGAGGATTGAAAGTTGAGCAAAGTTTTCGGGATTTTAGGAAACATTCTTAGCTGTGCTATCTGCCTAAAATTAGTCCTTATTACTTCCCTCCTTTGACTGACTTCAAGTTTTCTTCATAGCCCTTTCAAAGTTTTTTTCGCCATCCAGAGTAAAATCATTTCTAAATGATAGTTCTGTGTGTCTCCAACTTGTCTTGCGTATTTGCTGCGTACAATGTATTGCTAGACTATGAACTCCTCAGCATGGCTACTGGATAACTTAATTGTTCTGAGTTACAAGCCTTTAAAGGTTTCTTTGCAGATAGCTTCATACAGTAAACTTCACATGGATTTTATTTTCCATATTTCCCTTTTCTATTTCTGCTACTTTCATTGCCCATCTTGCTTCAGAGACTGACATTTCAGAGTGGATGTTAATTAAAGCATTAATTTTCTTCTTTGGTATATTTCTATCCCTAGTGTTTCTTACTGCTAAAATACAGGAAAAGTGCCATATTTTTAAAGCATTCAGTGGTTTTCTTTGGTGTTGCTATCTTTCCCATTTTTGTTTTTGATACATTGAGGTGTGTCTGCTTTTCAACCAAACGATGAAATAGTGGAGACTATGATATTGTTGTTCCTGGCTAATTGGCACGTTAATTTACCAATATAATCAGTATAGCACCTCTGAGAAGGTATGATGAGAATGGGTAAGAGTATCAGCATCTCTTCTTCTTAATAATTGTTTTCAGTTTTGGTTCATAAAGAATGCTTAGTTTGTTAATATGTGATGCTGCCTAGAGCTGTATTTATCCGTTTTTATTTATAGTAGTGTAGTAAAGCTGCATATTGTTACAGTAAAAATGATTACTGTGATGAGTTAATCAGAACATCTATGAAAATGTGTGGTTTGGCCTTTAATGATATCTGTAACAGTCCTGCCTCTTCACTGCTGCCCTATGCAGTGTAGGCTGATATGCCTGGCACAGGGAGCCCCCCAAAAGATAATCATTATAATGCTTCTCTCAGGTTTCAAAGCATTTCTGCACTGTGCAAGCAAGGAGCAATAGAACGTAGATAGATAGATGCTGGATTGACAGCAGGCTGTTCATACCACCAGCAATGGTTTAGCACCCCCATTTGTCAGTGAAAGTCGCAGGTCTACAGAAAACTGATTTCATTTCAGCTCACTTTCAAAAATGTGATTTTTTTTTGCATGAAAAATTACGCTATTTGCATGAAAAGAGGTAAAACAATTTATTTACACATCTTAAAAAATTATGATGGACATATTTGCTAATAGAACTGCTGAAAGAGGTGGTAAGTAACAACCTTTGAGTAAGATGTGGTCTTTTAATATTAAGCTTTTAGTAAAAAGGAACACACTAAAAGTCCAGAGTAGATCATTTATATTCACAGAGTATTTACTGGACAATTCCTGGGCGCCAGGCCCTATTCTATGTTCTTGAAGTTTTCATTTCAGCAGGAAGAGAAATCTGTAGTATGTCAGATGATGATAAATGTGGATTAGTTCAGCAATTTTTAAAAAGTGATTTTTATGTGCCGCACACGGTTATGAATGTACAAAATCAGTCAAGAATCCTCACTGTAATAGTTTTTCTAAAAGTGAAGGTGTGTGCCTGTGTGCACCCACCCCATTTTTATAGAGGGTGATCAGGGAAAGCCTCAGGGATAAGCAAGCATTTGAGCAGAAACCTGCAGAAAGTGAGAGAAGGACATTTATCTGTGAAAAAAATGTTGTAAGAAGAGAAAATGCTATATACAAAGGTAGGATTCTCCTGCCAGGTTCAAGGAACACCGAGTAGGTAACTGGCTGGAGAGGGATAAGAGGGAAGAAAGTGGTAAGGAAAGAGATTGGGGGTGTAGGGGTTTGATTTTTATTCCAAATGAGAAGCCAGTGAGGCAGAAAAGTCACATAATCTGACTAAAAATGATCTCTCGGACTCCTTTGTTGGGAACAGACTATAAGGGGCAGGAGTGGAAGTAGGAGACCACCTAGAAGGCTCTTGGAATAATTCAGGTGAGATATGGTGATCTGAACCTGACTGAAGCTGGTGGAGGTGGTGAAAGTGGTTGGATTCTAGACATGCTGAAGGTGGAAGAGACAGGACTTGGGAATGGGTTGGACGTGGAGTGTGGTAAGTGAGGACTCAAGGACGTCTGCAAACTTTTTGGCTGAGTAATGACAGAGTAACGGAATGGCCACTGGGTGAGGTAGGAAAGACTTTTAAGAAGAGATCTGGGGGTGGGGTGCTGTGTGCAGAGGAATTTTGGTTTTAGACATTGTTTTAAATGTCTTTTAGACTTCCAAGTGGGGGTGTCACATAGGCATCAGCATGTATCAGACTCGAATTCAGGAGAAAGGCCCAGCCCGAGAGCTACACAGGGGCGGCATCATCTTGAGACAGGAGAGCACCACGGGCTGAGTGCAGACAGAGATGAGGTACAAGGACCAAGCAGTGACATATGCTTACATTTAGATTTGGGGAGGTGAGGAGCCAGCAAATGAGGGAGCTAGTGAGGCTGGGTTGGGAGTAGTGAATACCATTCAAAGAAGGGTATTCCACTGGTGGATTTATTAAAACACAAGCTGGGTGTGGTGGCTTATGTTTTAATAAATCCACCAGTGGAATACCTTTCTAGGGTGACAGGATCATTTGAGTCCAGGAGTTCATGACTTGCCTGAGAAACACAGACCAGGTCTCTACAAAAAATTTAAAAATAAAGTATGATGTGGACATGGTAGCATGTGCCTGTAGTCTACTTAAGAGGCTAAGGCAGGAGGATCGCTTGGGCCCAGGAGTTGGAGGCTGCAGTGAGCTATGATGGTGCTACTGCACTCCAGCCGGGGTGACAGAGCAAGCCTTTGTTTCAAAAAAGACGGGTAGTTTCAAGGAGTGATTAACTGTCACGTGTTGCTGATAGGTGAAATAAATGAGGGCTCAAAGTGGACTAATGTGGAGATAACTGATAACTTCCCCCAGAGCAGGTTCAGCGCTGTGTTGGCAAGCCAAAGCCTGAAAGGAGTGGGTCCGACAGAGGTTGGAAGAATTGAAGACAACCATTGCAATTCTTCCTATGAGGTTTTCAGAAAAGTACTGTGTGATAGTTTTAAGATGCAGGATGTTATAGCTTGTTTTGCTGTTGATGGTTTGACAGGGAAAATTAATCTAAGATTGATTGGATTTTAAGATGCAGGAAATTATGGCTTTTTTGTTAATGATAGGAATGTTTGAGAGGAAAAATAGAGGAGAGGTCCTTTAGTAGACAAACGAGGATGGGGTCTTGGACACACATTCAATCTTCATAGAAAGGAGGAAAGGTGACGTATAATGGGTGGTTGGTAAGGCAGTGGGATTCTTTGAAGTTATTTTGGTTGCTTCTATTTTTTCAGTGAAATAAACTGAGGATAGGGGTGGGGGTTAGTGGCTGAGAGATGAGAAAGTAGGATCGATGGACATCCAGCATGGCCAACTTGAGGTTAAAATAAGATGAGCTGCCGTGGTTGTGTTTTTTCTCCAGCCAACTGTTACTGAACAGACCCAGGTAAAGAATAGGCAGTTTTAAAAATTTGGCTTAAGATTAACAGATAAATACAAAAATGGAGAGAAGGGCAATGGAGTGGAGGATAGAGGAGTGATTGTAATGATGTGAAACAGAATCTAAAGGCTGGGTAAAGAGGGAATCAGGAATGGAGTGGAGAAGAATGAAAAAGGTGGTCACATTTGTGAATTGTAGGGGACTGTTGTATTGAAAAATTGTTGGGGTACTAGAGGGAAAGAGATGGAAGGATGAATGATGATGTTAAGACAGTAGGATGCTTGAAATTGAGATTTGGGAGGTTTTGATTATTGGTACTCTGAAGGTACTAGTTTCTAGTTTGTCAATCAACCCCTAATCTAGATCATTGAAAGACTAAGTCAAGGAGCTGAGAGGTTACTGTTGTAGGGATCAACTACATAGGTATTATTTTAAGACAGTCTTACTCCATTGTCCAGGCTGGAATGCAGTGGCACGATCTTGGCTCATTGCAACCTCTGCCTCCTAGGCTCAAGCAACCCTCCCACCTCAGCCGCCTGAGTAGCTGGGACCACACGTGTGCACCACCACACCTGGCTAATTTTTTTGTATTTTTAGTAGAGACAGAGTTTCACCATGTTACCCAGGCTGGTCTCAAACTCCTGGGCTTAAGCTATCTGCCCACCTTGGCCTTCCAAAGTCCTGGGATTACAGATGTGAGCCACCTTGCTCAGACAGACATTAAAATTAATTATTATAGGAATAGTTTGGACAGAATGATATTAAGCTGTTACGGTCAGTGTTTGAGGTAATGCAAAGGTCTTAGGACCGTACCAAGTAGTTTATAGCCATCTGTTTTGTAGCTTTCATTTTTCCTTGGGTGTTATTCTACTTACATGTTTGAGAGGTTATATGGAAACTCCATTATGGAACTCCGAGAGGCGAGCTTAGCTAAATTTGAACTGGGTAATGATTTTCTGTTAAATCCTGATTGGATCAAGGTTCTTCATTCATGAAAGAACCTAGGCACTTAAACTATGTTCTCAGAGAACAGAGGTAGATAGATGCCATTTGGAATCTGCTATAGCCATTGAGTGACCAGATCCTAGGTAGCTAATATTTAGTTAACTAGGTTTATATGGACTTGCCTTTAGTGAAGGAAAAAGATAAGGTCTGGCATCTTCCTGTAGGGAGCCTGCTCTTTAATGAAAAGTGTTCAGTAGTTGGAAGATCGGTACCTCCTGAAGCAGGTTAGTAGACCTCTGACAAAACTGGTTGGAGTTTGAGACTGGGAATCCACATTTCTTGTTGCTGTCTTTAGGAAACGCCATTCACAACTGTATTATCTGAATTACAACCACCATATTCTTAGGATTTGTGTTCAGTTTCTGTCTTGGCTCTGATTATGCCCAGCTTCCTGAAACACACATTCATGTTAGGTTTCTGAAAGGAAGGGATGAGAAGCCAGTTCACCTTTTTTTGTCCCCTTTCACTTGTTTCTTCATAAAATCTTTCTGGAATCCATATTACTGACCATAAGGCATATAAAAAAATTAACAAACTAACTACACAGTTGAGACTGTTGGATCATCAAGTGGCAAAATTGGACTGTAATATTTCTAGCTAAACAAATCTTTAATGGGAGATACATGAATTTGAATATTTTTAAAGTGTTAACAAACATTAGGGGCAGTATTTAGAAATAGTTGAACACCTTAGAAAATCTGAGGAACAAAGCTCAAACTTCTAAAATTTTATTTAAAATTTACGGTCTAAAATTATTTAAGACCAATGTGCTTTGGTCACCTTTTCTAATATGTGTGAGCTAATTGTTACTGTAATATTTTAATATAAAACAAGTTAATAGTTCTGATGGTTCCAGGGCCTGGAGCTACTTACCTAACTAAAATGGCAGTTCCTTACAACCTGAGACCTCCCAATTAGAGCTGTTAAATTTCCTGTACAGTTATAAAAGAGAAGCTGAAGATCTTTTCAGTTTCATTTTGGTTAAGGTATTATACAAAATATGCCTACCTTGAAGAAAGCATCTTACCTGCCTCCAAAGGCAGCATCAGCCATTTGGCAGAAAAGGAACAGATTTTGGGTGTGGCAGAGATTTTTGACCCTAGAAGACTTTTTGTCTGAGAAGTCAAGAATCCTTAACAACTCCCAGGCATCTTAACAATTTCTCAGCTCTTGACAGTTTGATTCTATCTGGCACTTAGGAAGATGTGACAGGGTCTATTTTTTCAGTAAGTACAATTCCAAAGGTTTGTGTTACTGAGTGGGCTGTATATCCATAAAATATATGCTCTTAAGAAGCTTGCAGCCTAATTGGGAAGATGAGGAATGCTACTTATATTTAAAATTCTAAGTGTTGTCTTTTAATAGTCTACTCATAACACCCTTATATAAAAAAGAGTAAGTACCTCAAATATATTTTAAGGAGACAGCTGACAGTAAGAACTTTGGAGAACTACTGGCTAGTCAAGAAGTTATTTGAGTAAAACAAGTCAATCTTACAAAATGTGGAGGTTTAACTAGATGACTTGGGGGCTTTTCTATCTTGAACTTCATAGAAAGGGGAAAAAAGCTTATACATTCCTCAGCCCCATCCATGAAGTTTGCTATTTTACATTTCATGGTCTTCCCTCTATTTTTGAGATGGAGTCTTGCTTGTTGGCCAGGCTGGAGTGCAATGGTGTGATCTCAGCTCACTGCAACCTCTATCTCTCTCCTGGGTTCAAGCAATTCTCCTGCCTCAGCCTCCCAAGTAGCTGGGGTTGCAGGCATGCACCACCACGCCCAGCTAATTTCGTGTACTTAGTAGAGACGGGGTTTCACCATGTTGGCCAGGCTGGTCACTAACACCAGACCTCAAGTGATCCGCCCACCTCAGCCTTCCAAGGTGCTGGGATTATAGGCATGAGTCACTGCGCCTGGCTCTGACCTCTAGTTTTAAGGTGAAGGATGTATCATCAGGTTTAAGGAAAATTGGGATCTAGTAAAACACAGCTATTCACAGTTTTGTACTAAAAATCCAGTGAAATCATTTGCAGTGAAAAACTTTTAAATCTAAATTAATGGCACACTGATTATTATATTTTGCACATTAAAGAAGGAAAACCAGGCAGAAGAACCTTATATTTTTAGTAAATGTTTATTTTTTGTATTCCTTAGAAACAAAAAACCACACGTTTAATATTAGTCCTTTGAAATACTGTACACCAAATAAGCCTCCGTACTCATGCAGCAAGTTGATCTATGTTCTCTTTACTTCTGTTTGCCAGATGTTCCTCAATGATTTCTGCAAACAGATTCCTCTTCAACAGTTTATAAGCAAGAGGTAAAAGATGACCAGCAACTTTATGAAAATACTGAAAAATAAGAAAAATAACATGAAGCAGAGAACATAGCAGATATCCTAGTAAGTAGCAGAAAACATATATATATAAAAAAAAGCACTTAACAAAGGCTACTCCAAAATCATTTTAGGTATACTCTCAAGTGGTAAGTGAACACAATTTAGGGACAGGCACCTGGCATTCTAAGAGGCAATCTTGCTGCTCTAGAAGACTAATGGCATATCTTGAAAATTATTAAGAAAACTAAATTTGAGTTTCCTTCTTCCCTTAGGTTTTATCAACTTTGTATCAACCCAAACTATGCCCACAAATACGTTTTATTCTCTCCAGTGGATTTCCAGTCAAAAGTTTAAGCTTTATTTTCCTTGATTCTGTAACAATAGCTATGCTGAAAGTCAGTTTTCAGATTGTATTTCCTTTTTATCCTCAAATTCCTTCTCCCCTATCCCCAACATGTACCACCTTCCAATCCCTGTTAAGAGCCACTGCCTGAGGTTTATCAAAAGATTTTAGATTACTATTATCTACATATATCACCTTTTTGTTGATCATACATTTGGCCCTTAACATGTGGTAAGTACTGCACTAAATCTTTTTCGAGACAGAGTCTCGCACTGTCACCAGGCTGGAGTGCAGTGGCACCGTCTCAGCTCACTGCAACCTCTGCCTCCTGGGTTCAAGTGATCCTCCTGCCTCAGCCTCCCAAGTAGCTGGGAGTACAGCCGCCCACCACCACACCTGGCTAATTTTTGTATTTTTAGTAGAGACAGGGTTTCACCATGTTGGCCAGGATGGTCTGGATTTCCTAACCTTGTGATCCGCCTGCCTTGGCCTCCCAAAGTGCTGGGATTACAGGCATGAGCCATAGCGCCTAGCCTGTCCTAAATCTTTTTGTAACTCTTAGATGTCATTTCATTCTCAAAACAGTCAAGTTTGCTGTTCACTGGGTCACATCTTATGGCTCTGTTTATGGTTAGGGCCTGTAGCAGGTCAAGCACTATTTGGATTGGTCAATGACTGTCATTCTTTCTGGCTGTTAAACATGTTGATTATTTTTACTCATGAGGTTGGCAAAGAAAAGTAGTATAATATGGTTTATAGCAGGGTTCTCAAAATGTACACCCCTGCCCAGGAGCATCAGCTTCACTTGGTAACTTGGTGGAAATGCAAATTCTCAGGACCCACCCTAGATCTCAATCAAACTTGGGAAGAGTGCCAGTGTGTGTTTGGACAAGCCCTCCCGATGACTCTGATGCATGCTAAAGCTGAAAAGCTACTGGTTTAGTCTTGCTCTTCCCACTGTGGGCTGTAGAGCAGCAGCATTACCTGGAAGCATGACAGATACGCAGGCTCAGATCTAATCCTGGACCTACAGCTAGAAGTGCATTTTAACAATGTCTGCAGGTGAGTCACATGCATTTTACAATTTGAGAATTACTGCACTCATTTAGGCACTGACTTTGGAACCAGACTGCTTGTATGAACCTGGGCAAGATGCTTTGCCTCTCTGTGTCTTAGTTACAAAGTAGGTTAAATGAGAATTAAATGCTCTGTGAACGGGTATGCACACCTGCAGACATAGCTTACAGGTAAAGAAACAGACACAAAGGTGTTGGAAAACTTGCCCAATCTTACACACTGGGGAAGAGGTCATTTACCACCAGTTTAGCCCCACAAGCATGTCATGCCTGCTATACCTTATTGTCTCTTTGACTTTCAGGCAACTATGGTTGAGTAAGCACTGGTTTAGCTATTAAGTTTTTCTTATTAATGAGCAATTAGTTAATGGTAAAACAGCATCTCTTACAAAGCTTAAACAACTTAAAGTGTATTTTTCATCTAAGAATTCAAGCACAATAACAAATACCCCCACCACAATAGAAACAAAATGGAGCCTAAGGTGTGTACACACACCCCCATATATTAGCCCCAAATCAATACACACAGCAAGAAGGCATAACCCTATAATGTGCCTAATAAGTAAATTCGCTTTAATGTAAGCCTGAATGCAAATAATCCTAGTTATTACCTTTGCTAGAATATAAGATGAATTTCAAATATTTTTAGGACATCTGCTTTGGAAAAAAAAATCACTTCAAAAAATTCATTTTGAAATACAATCTGAATTATCTTAGCTCTGCTGGAATTTGGGGGTATAAATGTGCACGTATTCATTTGTGTCGGGGGTAGAGGAGGGAGATGTGGCGGTAGGTGGCAGGTGGAGTTTTTTTTTTAACTCACATGTGAGCCATAGCAAAAGAGGTCCATTCCCAACTCAAGCCCCATGCCATAATCACATTCATCATTAGCAAACTGCACAAAAGTCATCATTTCCTCAATGGGAGCAAAAGCTTTCAGTCTCTCCTCGTCACTTGCAGCCTCAACTATTGTCTTGCAAATTCTCTTGAGGTCAGCTGAAAGAAATCAGTGATATAGAAGATTATCTACAAAGAGAATAAATCAGTCTTCAAAGCTAAGGAGACTATAAAGGGGGTTTTTCCTCCTAAGACCTTTTGTACTAGTACAACTTGTACCACCTAGGGTAGTAATGGCAATTTGATTAATTTTTCTACTTAGGATTCAAGCTTAAAAACAGCTTAACAAAGATTTCTTTATTTGTGACTATTTCACAGGATTCAGTTAGAGTCTTCTTTTTTTTCCCGAGATGGAGTCTTGCTCTGTCACCAGGCTGGAGTGCAGTGGTGCAATCTTGGCTCACTGCAACCTCCACCTCCTGGGTTCAAGGGATTCTCCTGCCTCAGTCTCCCAAGTAGCTGGAAAATACAGGTGCGTGCCACCATGCCCAACTAATTTTTCTATTTCATCATGTTGGCCAGATGGTCTCAATCTCTTGACCTCATGACCCATTGGCCTCAGCTTCCCAAAGTGTTGGGATTACAGGTGTGAGCCACCGTGCCCAGCTACAGTCATGATTTTTTAAAAAGTCTATTCCATGGTGGCAGTCTTGATTTTACATAAGCTTTAAAGATTCAGCAGACTAGTCCAGGAATTGGCAAACTTTGGCCAAAGCTGGCTTACACCATTTTTAACTACCTTCAAACTAAGTAGTTTTTCATTTTTAAATGGTTGAAAAATAAAACAAGAATGTGACAGATTAGATAGCCCAGAAAGTGTAAAACATTTACTTTCTGGCCCTACATGGAAAGTTTGCCACCCTGGTACATGAACTATAGAACTATATAGTCACCTCTGCATCTGAGCATTCTACATCCTTAGACTGAACCAACTGCAGATTGAAATACACAGCAAATAAAAAATACACATTTTAAAAATACAGTATAACAACTATTTACATAGTGTCTACGTTATATTAGGTATTCTAAGTAATCTAGAAATGATTTGAAATACACAGGAGGATGTGCGTAAGCTATGAAAATACCACGCCAACTTATATAAAGGATTTGAACATCAGATTCTGTGTATCCTTCAAGGTCCTGATACTAAGACAACTGGATTTAAAAAAAGATCCAGGTAGGCAAAATTTGTTGTATTTGTTAGAAAATTACTGATCTGTGATAAATGAAAACCAAAAAAAAGATAACAATGTAAGACAAGAAATCACTGCAGAATTAAACCTTTAACTAAAACCTTCACCAACGTGGGAGAAAAGTAGCCATGGTAAGTGTGCGTTTGGGGTAAGAATAGAGAGAGATGATGTCTAATAATTACCTAAATAATATATTTTTAAAAATTAACATTTCAATTTTGGCTTTCAAGACTTTTTGCATTCTTTCCGGATGTTAATGTACATCAGATCTAGGGATGCAAATGAGATGGAAGTATGAGCAATATCTAATTAGACTTCCGTTTGACAAATTGTATGTCCTTTGACAAACTGTACTTCGAGAATAATGAAAAGAATGGATATTATTCAAACAAACCAACAAAACATTTACAAATAGGTGGCTGCTATACTGGGGGAGAGGAAGACTGGTTAAAACATTAAGTTATACTTAAGAATGACAATTGATTTTAAATTATACATATGAGGCACAATGTTCTGATGATACTAATGAAAAACATAAGTTATAATAGTACCAAGGATTGGCTGGGCGCAGTGGCTCATGCCCGTAATCCTAACTTTGGAGGCTGAGATGGGATGATCGCTTGAACCCAGGAATCTGGGTAATGTGGCGAGACCCTGTCTCTACAATTAATAGAGAAATTAGCACCTGTAGGCCCAGCTACTTGGGAGGCTGAGGTGGGAAGATCACCCGAGTACAGGAGGTCCAGGCTGCAGTGAGCTGTCATCATGCCACTGCACTCCAGCCTGGGTGACACAGTAAGACCCCGTCTCAAAAAGAAAAAAAAGGGTTGCTGGCAAAATGGCCGAATAGGAACAGCTCTGGTACACAGCCCCCAGCAAGATCAACACCGAAGGCGGGTGATCTCTGCATTTCCAACTGAGGTACCTGGTTCATATCATTGAGACTGGTTGGACAGTGGATACAGCCCAAGGAGGGCAAGCTGTTTCCTCACCCAGAAGTGTAAGGGGCTGGGAACTCCCTCTCCTAGCCTAGGGAAACAAAAGGGACATCCCCTGCACTCCAGCCAGATATCGCGCTTTTCCCACAGTCTTCACAACCTGCAGATCAGGAGATTGCCTCTAGTGCCTACAACACCAGAGTCCTGGGTTTCCAACCAAAAACTGGGCAGCTGTTTGGGAAGACACCAAGCTAGCGGCAGCAGATTTTTTCTTATATCCTAGTGGCGCCTAGAACGCCAGTGAGCCCAGTGATCTGGATCAGCAGATACCACCCCATGAAAACCAGCAAGCTAAGTTTCACTGGCTTGAAATTCTTGCAGCCAGTAATAGCAGTCTAAGCTTGACCTGGGACATTCAAGCTCTGTGGGGGGAGGGGCATCCACCATTGCTGAGACTTGAGTAGGTGCTTTTAACATCACTGTAAACAAAGTCGCTGGGAAGTTCGAACTGGGTGGAGCCCACGGCAGCTCAGCAAGGCCTCTGCAGGCAGACTGTCACTAGACTCCCTCCTCTCTGTGTAGGACATTGCTGAAAAAGGGCAGCAGCCCATTAGGGACTTACAGAGCTCCTACCTTCCTGGGACAGGATGCTTCCTCCGAAGTTAAGAGTGTGCGCATCATGTGGGAGGATGGGAGGAAGAGAGTGAAAACCCACACCCCTAGAGTGCATGTTAAAAGAACTTTAAGAAAGGCTTCTTAGGAGACTGAAGTTAAATTGTCCCCTCAGAAGTTAAGGACCTTGTGTGAGGTAGAATAGCCTTCCTTTGGGGTTAGATGACTGGCCAAGGGAATGGTAGGCAAACCACTGGCTGAGTGTTTAGGGTGGTGACTGGGGTCGGAGGACAGGCAGGGAATCCAGATCAGTTTCCATATATTGATTCATGACTCAATGTAGCCCAAGACACACACTAAGTGGTTGCAAACTTGCCTAGCTGCCTACTGCAAAGCCTTAGTGGCATGAGCAGGGCCAAAGGAGGCCAAGGAACCTACAGACCCCAAGCCCACAAGGGAAGAGAAGGCAAGAGGCACCAGAGAACCCAATTTTACAGGCTCCCCATGAAGAAAGAGAAGTTTCACCCCCTTATGCTCCAATATACCCATCCCTAGCACACCTGAGGCAAAGTGAAGAACAAGAAAGCAGGAGCTCATGCTGTGCCAGGCCTAGGTGCAGGGCGTCAAGTAGAGTGAGACTCGGAGGGGAGCTCAAATCTCCCCCTCATAAGGAAAGAAGAGAGAAAGGAAAAGAGTAATGCAGCCAGTCATCTCCTATCTGGCCATACTTAGGCTTTGCAGATGCCTCTCAGTGAAACACCGGCACCAGCCTAGTTAGATGAGCGGGGGCTGGTTTGTGGTGGGCAAAGAATCTGTATCCATCAGCCCTTTTCCCTCTCTGACCTAAATTGGAAACCACATACTCCCTCCTTCAGGGAGAAGCCCCAATCTCTCACTGATCTAATACAGTCCATCTCTGCTACTCATAACCCTAACTGGCTGGATTGCTAGGAACTGCTGTTAACGTTAATACAGAAGAACACAGGAGAATAAACCAAGCAGCTCTCCAATGGTTAGAAAATAATGCACCAGCAAGCACTAATGCAATATGCAGTGCAACATTTCCCTCAGATAAGCCCTAAGTGGGACCCCAATGAAGAGGGGCTGCGAAACATACATAGGGCAGCACTTTTAAATGGGATGAAGGCAGGCGGGAAGAAGATAATAAATATAGGGAAAACCTCAGAGGTCTGCCAAAAACCTGATGAAAGCCCAAGTGAATTTTATTAGAGACTATGTGAAGCATACCAGCTTTATACCCTATTTGACCCAGAAGCTCCTGCCAATCAATGTATGGTGAATGCAGCTTTCGTCAGCTAGCACAAGGAGACATTAGGCGGAAGCTACAGAAGCTAGAAGGATTTCAGGGCAAGAATGCAACTGAACTCATACAGGTGGCTACCAAGGTATTTTACAATCGAGAGGAAGAGGCTGAAAGAAAGGCAAAGCACAAAGCAAAAGAAAAGGCAAACTTGTTAGTGGCTGCCTTAGCTGAGAGGGGATCTGGTGTAACGAGAGGGTGTGGGAGAGGTGTAATCAGACCGGAGTCTGAAACTTGGCCCAGATTAGGGTGAGATCAATGTACAGTGTGCAAGAAGAAAGGACACTAGAAACATGAGTGCCCAGAGAGAGTAGTATATGAAAATCAGGTACCCCATACAGCCACCGGTTTTATCCCCATGCAATACCTAGACCAGCAGAAGCAAGCCAACAAGTCCCAAATAATCAGGGTACAGGCTTAACGGGCAGGGCTGGGATAAACAGCCATGAAGACTAAAACAGACCAAGCTCCACTTCTCTAGGCCCCCAGGAGCCTATGGTCAGGGTAAAGGTAGGGGACCAACAAATAGATTTTATAATAGACACGTGCTAAGCATTCGGTGGTAGCAAAACCAGTGGGGCCACTGTCAAAAACTTATACCACCATTATTGGGGCCACAGGAATGTCAGAAAAAAGACCCTTCTGCCAGTCAAAAAGATGTGTTATTGAACATCTTTTGAGGTCCAGCATGAGTTCCCATATCTCCCCAGCTGCCCTGTCCTTTTGTTAGGAAGGGTTTTCCTTTAAAAGTTACAAGCAGATTTCCTTTAAACCAGAGGGGAACATGACTGTAGATCTTAACCAACTAAGAGCTATGGTATTAGCCCTCACAGTACCACAAGCTGAATAGTGGTGGCTATTTGCTAAGGATATAGAAGGACCCATAAAGCAGTCCTGGAGGTCATGGAGGAAGTCATATCGTCAGGGCTAGTGAGAGAATTTCCAGAAGTATGGGCTGAAAATAATCCACCTATGCTAGCCATAAACCATGCTCCGGTGGTAGCACTAAAAACAGGAGCCACCTCAGTCTGGCTGCGCCAGTATCCTATACCCTAAGAGGCTATCCTAGGCATAGGAAAGCATCTAGAACAGCTCAGAAAACACAGCATTCTGGTGCCATGTCAGTCACCTTGGAATACTCCACTCTTATTGGTAAAAAAGCCACTACCTAATGGTGAGATATCTACCTCCCATGATTATAGGCTAGTATAGGACTTTCAAGCTGTGAACCAGGCTACAGTAACTATCCATCCGGTAGTGCCAAATCCATATACTGTACTCTCACTAATCCCATCCAATGCAGTGTGGTTCACTGTTTGTTTTAGACAAAAGACACCTTCTTTTTTGCCTTTGCTTTGCACCAGTCAACCCCTATTTGCTTTTCAATGGAGAAGTTTCCAAATTACTTGGACCAGGCTTCCCCAAGGGTTCAACCCCTACAATCATCAGTAAGGCTGTAGCATCTAACCTTTATGGCTACATCCTTAAAATAAAGACTGTGGCCTACTGCAGTATGTGGATGATCTTCTTTTAGCAGCCCCACTTTAGAGGACTGTCACAAAGGAACCCTTCATCTGGGGACCTGAGCAACAAAAAGCACTTAATGCAATCAAAACAGCTCTAGTTAGGGCCCCCACCTTAGGACTGCCAGACTTAACTAAGCCCTTCTTCCTGTACATCCATGAGCAAAAGGGAATGGCTATTGGGGTCTTAACTCAGATTCTAGGATCATGGCACCACCCAATAGCCTACCTATCTAAGCAACTGGACTCAGTAGCTCAGGGATGGCCTCCCTGTTTTAAGGCCCTTGCTACTGTAGCCATGCTTATATAGGAAGCTGATAAATTGACCTTAGGTTAGCAGTTAACCATATGGGTGCTGTACTCTGTCCTAATACTAATGATTCAAAGAGAGCATCACTGGCTGTCAAATCCTAGAATGACCCAATACCAGGGACTCTGATGTGAAAATCCCCGCTTAACTTTAGAAACTGTAAACACTCAACCCTGCTGCCTTGCTCCCACTAGAGCCAGGAGCTCCCCTTCATGACTGTATAGAAACAGTAGATGAAGTTTTCTCCAGCAGAAAAGATCTCACAGATTGCCCCCTCCAAAGTCCAGATGTTGAATACTTTACAGATTGGTAGCAGCTTTGTGGCAGAAGGAATCAGGTGGGTTGACAGGCAGTTGTAACTTTAGATTCAATAGTAGAGGCCCAAAGCCTGCTGACAGGAACATCAGCCCAGAGAGCAGAATTAGTAGCCTTAATAAGAGCACTGTTGCTAGGTAAGGGAAAAAGAGCCAAAATATACACTGACTCAAAGTATGCTTTTGCTATGCTGCATATACATGGGAGCATATACAAAGATAGAGGACTCTTAACTGCCCAAGGAACCAGTGTAAAATATCCAGAAGAAATCTTACAACTTTTAGATGTAGTATGGGAACCAAAAGAAATAGCTGTTTTACACTTGAGGCCATCAGAAAGGTGGAACCCTAGAGGCCAAAGGAAACAGGAAAGCAGATGCAAAAGTTAGGTGCACAGCAATGAATACCTGACCTTCTAGCATAGCAGCTAGAAAGGCAGCTTGTGCCATGACTCTCCTCCCAGAACCCTTGCCTCTAGAAGAGCCGAATTACACCCCAAATGAGAAGGCCTGGTTTGCTCAGGAAAATGGAGCCTATACTAAAGAAGGATGGTGGAAATTCTCAGACGGCAGGTTAGCTATTCCTGAAGTAACAGTCCCCAGGTTTGTAAAACGATTCCAACAAGGAACTCTTAAGGGAAAGACAGCACCGGAAATGCTGGTGGGGTGCCACTTCTATGTGCCATGGCTCACTGTCATCTCCTGAGCCATTTGTGAACAATGTTTAATCTGTGCTCGGAACAACCCACAGCAGAGCCAACCCGGTCCTCAGGAATTCAAGGAGTAGGGGCAGCACCTTTTGAAAATCTGCTTGTAGATTTTACAGAGTTACCCTGGGCAGGAGGCTACTGCTATATGTTAGTGTTTGTACCACTCAGGTTGGGTAGAGGCTTCCCCCACCAGGATGGAAAAGGCACAAGAAATAGCTAGAATATTATTAAAAGATATTATCCCCAGATTTGGGCTACCTTTAACTACAGAATCAGACAATGGCCCAGCATTTGTGTCGAAATTGTCCCAAGACCTAAAATGGCTGTGGAAAATAACCTGGAAATTGCATACTGCCTATCGCCCACAAAGCTCAGCAAAAGTTAAGCATATGAATCGAATGCTCGAACAATTATTAAAGAAATTCCACCAGGAAACCCATCTGCAATGGGATCAGGTCTTGCCCATGGTCCAAATCAGGTGTACTCCCACCAAACAGACCGGGTATTTACCCTATGAAATTCTGTTTGGCCGGCCACCACCAATCATCACCGAAATTAAAGGGGACTTGAGAGAGTTAGGAGAATTTGCCCTAAAAAAGCAAATGCAGACCTTAGGCGTAACTATGCAAAAAATAAGAGGCTGGGTTCAAGAAAAATTACCTGTAAGCCTAACAGACCCAATAGATCCCTTCAAACCTGGAGACTCAGTTTGGGTTAAAAAGTGGAACCTGACTACCTTAGGGCCAACTTGGGATGAACCCCACACTGTAATACTGTCCACCTTGACTGCTGTTAAGGTTGCAGGCATTATGCCCTGGATTCATCATAGCCGGTTAAAACCCACAGCAGCCCAGGAGAAGTGAACCAGTGAGCAAGATCCTGAACACCCAACCAGGCTAATCCTGAGACGAAACCAAACTGCCAACGAAAGCGGCAGCCGTGCTCTAGTTGCATCATTGGAGGCTGACCAGTCCACGCCTGGCTGAAGCTTAAGGAGTCAGCAAAAGTAAATGTGGACTGAACTTTTAAGTCTGACTGCTTAGTACTGTTAACTATCTATTACTATGCTGTCATCTTTGCCAACCCTTATGTCCAAGGGAAGATTCACCCTGCCCCTGTGTAGTGGTATAGAAATATTTTTACTCTACTACCGTTAACTTCAATATCTGTACAAAAGGAAGGGCAACTAGTAGAAGAATGTACTTAGTGCCTGCAGACTACTTGGATTGGGAATACAGTAGTTAAAACCCTGCTGTATCAAACATATTATAAGTGTACGGGGACTCAGCTAGGGGCTTGTACTTACAGTCAATTTATTCAGTCTGTAACCCAGGCAATGAGCAATCTTATGTATGTTATGGCCCCAAGCCTGTGCCTGGGACCTGGTTTGAAATACGAATGGAGTCAAAAGAAGGTCATCTTCTACACAGGACTGAAGTCCCATCCTTCCATAAGGGAGCACTCCCTTTGTATTTTCAGGCAACATCCTCAGGCATAGCCTACTCTGCTACTTGTGGTAACCTAACCTGGGGAAGACATAATAGCAAACTTCGTAGTATGTGTGTGGGCCAAGAGTTGTTCCATCTTGTTCCCCTGGGACCACGGAAAAGGACTGTAGATACTGCACAACATGGACCTCTGCTGGGTACCCTGAACAGCAGTATCAGAAACCAGTTGCACTTACTGAAATGCCAACAAAGCCAAATTGTGAAACGAAAACCTGCAATCCTATAAAGCTTACTATCCTAAAGCCAGATTTACCCACATGAACTGCAGTTCACCCCATAATGGTGTTTATAAAAACATTCCCAATGGCCCATTTGCATATTATCAAATAGAAAACTCGGGCCCACCCCGCTCAACCTCAGTTTCGAGTTTTTAAGTCATTTTATGAAAACTATAAAAGAACTAACCAGGAGGTTTTTGAACCCCCTCTAGTAGCTAGTAATCTGTTTGTTCAACTGGCTGAAAGTATAGCTAATCATCTAGCTGTTTCTTCTTGCTATGTCTGTGGAGGCACTAACGTGGGAGATCAATGGCCATGGGAAGCAAAAGAATTAATGCCTCAAGAAAACTATACCTTAACCCTCACCCCTCCCGACCCTATGCTCAAGTATTTGGCTCCTAAAAAATTCCACTGTCTCGAGGTACTGTATTGCTCGCTGGGGAAACAGTTTCATTAATCCAGTAGGAAAACTGGCTTGTCTAGGGCAGCAATCCTACAACCAAACAGGAAGGAAAACTTTGTGTCAGGGCAAGAGTAAACAAGGTAAAATTACCTCCAGATTGCCGAGCTACAACCCATTCTCTGTCACTTTCCAGCTTTAAACCACTCCTGGTATCAACTGGAGGCACCCAATAGTTGGCAGGCACCCCCTGGCCTTTATTGGATTTGCAGACAGCAAGCCTATTGGCCGTTACCAGCCAATTGGACAGGGGCCTGTGTAGTAGGTACAATCAGACCATCCTTCTTCTTACTCCCTTGTAGCTGGGAGAAACTCTAGGATACCCTGTTTATAATGAAGTGGGAAACAGAAGTAAAAGGAGTGTAAATATTAAAGGAGGTATAAAAATAGGACACTGGAAAGACACTGACTGAAAGACCCTGAAAGAATTATTCAGTATTATGGGCCAGCTACCTGGGCACAAGACAGGTCATGGAGATACCATATTCCTATCTATATGCTCAATAGCATTATAGGGTTACAAGCAGTACTTGAAATCATTACCAATGAAACTGCACAAGCTTTAGATCTGTTGGCTGTACAATCCACAAAAATTAGAAATGCCATTTACCAGAACAGACTAGCTTTAAATTATCTCTTAGCCAAAGAAGGAGATAATTCAAGGAGTCATCAAAAGTAAATGTGGACTGAAATTTTAAGTCTAATTGCTATCTTAGTATTGTTAACTATTCTATTACTATGCTGTCATCTTTGCCAACCCTTATGTCCAAGGGAAGATTCACCCTGCCCCTGTGTAGTGGTATAGAAATGTTAATTTTTATTCTACTATTGTTAACCTCAGTATCTGTACAAAAGAAAGGATAACTTGAAGAAGAAGAATGTACATATTGCCTGCAAACTATTTGGATTGGGAATACAGTAGTTAAAACCTTACTGTATTTTCTGTGGAAAATTTAACCTATCAAACCGCTGCCTAGAAAATGATAATAATGGACAAGCAGTCATGGAAATTACATCCAGGAAGTGAAAACTAGCTCATATTCCAGTTCAGATATGGAAAGGGTAGTCACCAGATTCTCTCTTCGGAGAATGGTTTTTATGGTGTGGAAGTTTATAAACCCTGATAGGGGGAGTAGTAATCATGTTAGGAGGATGCCTAATACTTCCTTGCTTCCTTCCCCTAATTAGAAGTATTCTGTCAACTATGGAGGCAATAGTAGCCAAGCAAACCACCAGTCAATTAATGGCATTAAGTACCAGCCTGTATCCCAAGAAGAAATGGAATCACCTCAAAATGACATGTATGATAGTGGTGCTTTTTATGGGCTTATGTAAGGCATGCTCATCTAGCTAAACCCAACTGTTAGCAAATGTCTAAATGAAACAAGCTCAAAACAAAGCAAGTATTATGTTAAGGGCCCAAAAAGCCTTACTAATACCATATTTCCAAGCAGGCAACTCGACAGGGAAGCAACTTCAAGGTGGGTAATACCTCTGTTCCTGGACCCACACCACTCTGCAGGTCAGCTTCCGAGAGCCTTCCAACCTTCAAACTGTCGCCCTGGTTGGCCCCAGGCAGATGGCTGGTAAGCCAAAGATGGGTAAGATTCCTCAGAGGAGGGACAACCTAAGATAAGCACAGTTGCACAGGGGCCATTGGGAGCTAAGGTAGAATTCATTTAGTGTCCTTCATGCCAGGAGTGGAGCTCCTAACTGAAAAGGATCTAACTCAATGCTGTACATTCGCCATAAGCTGAAACATCAGCCTGCTGCCAATCATTCAGTAAAGGTATAAAGACACTCTTAAAAACTTTCCTTAAAAGGTGCCACAACACATTTGACTAACCCTTCCACCTGACATTCAGCTATCAGGTTATAGATATATTTAAATATATCTAGTAAATAAGCTCATAGAAACATGAATAAGATTAAACCAAGAAAAAAAGAAGGGAAAAAGGACATAAAAACAAACCAAAAATGGCATACCTATAAAGGTAATAGTAACTTAGATGCTTAAAGTAGTGGTGTTGCTTTCTATTAAAATGTTATTTATAAAAGCCAACAAAGGGGGGAAAACGAAGGAAATTAAATAATACCAATAATATTGAGACAAAATCTTATAATTTGTAGTTGCTACATAATAAAGTAAATTTTGCTGTGTTGTATGCTGTTTAATATAATACCTCCCCAGCTCTGTTTAAGGCAGAATAACTACCTTCCTGCAAACCAGTGAACCTTATCTATCCTCCCCACATTTTTAGCAAAGTTCCCAGGCATCTAGAAATTCCTAGTTTTCTTGCTGACCAGCTGCAAGGTAACAAAGCATATAAACTCAAAACTGCAAAATGTGTTTCCAAGATGTTACTTTTCAAATGTAAAGTACATCACAAAGTATGTCACAAGTTAATTGCTTGTTGTTTTGGCTTCTGTAAAATTGCTTTCTGCTATGTCATCCTGTACCACCCAGGTGCATTAAAGGTACTCCATTTTCTTTGCCCTGTGCTCAGATTTAGAAAGCAATTCCACTGAGCCTGTGATCATGTTAAATAAAATCCTCCTGCAATCCCATCAGTCTCTCCAGATCTCTGACTTCCCGCTACAAAGTGATAGGAAGAATGAAACCAAGTTGGAAAACACTCTTCAGGATATTATCCAAAAGAACTTTCCCAACCTAGCAAGGCAGGCCAACATTCAAATTCAGGAAATACAGAGAACACCAGAAAGATACTCCTAGAGAAGAGCAACCCAAAGACACATAATTGTCAGATTCACCAGGATTGAAATGAAGGAAAAATGCTAAGCACAGTCAGAGAGAAAGGTCAGGTTACCCACAGAGGGAAGCCCATCAGACTCAGAGTGGATCTCTCTGCAGAAACCCTACAAGCCAGAAGAGGTGGGGGTCCAATATTCAATATTATTAAAGAATTTTCAACCCAGAATTTCACATCCAGCCAAACTAAGCTTCATACGTGAAGGAGAAATAAAATCCTTTACAGACAAGCAACTACTGATTTTGTCACCACCAGGCCTGCCTTACAAGAGCTCCTGAAGGAAGAACAAAACATGGAAAGGAACAGCTGGTACCAGCCACTGCAAAAACATACCAAATTGTAAAGACCATTGACGCTATGAAAAAACTGCATCAATTAACGGGCAAAATAACCAACTAGCATCATAATGGCAGGATCAAATTCACACATAGCAATATTAACCTTAAATGTAAATGGGTTAAATGCCCCAATTAAAAGACACAGACTGGCAAATTGGATAGAGTCAAGACCCATCAGTGTGCTGTATTCAGGAGACCCATCTCACGTGCAAAGACACACATAGGCTCAAAATAAAGGGACAGGAATATTTACGAAGCCAGGAAAAAAAAAAAAAAAAACCCCAAAAAACCGGATTGCAATCCTAGTCTCTAATAAAACAGATTTTAAACCAACAAAGATCAAAAGAGATAAAGAAGAGCATTACATAATGGTAAAGGGATCAATGCAACAAGAGCTAACTATCCAAAATATATATGCACCCAATACAGGAACACCCAGATTCATAAAGCAAGTTCTTGGAGACCTACAAAGACACCTAGACTCCCATACAATAACAGTGGGGTGTTACACTCTCTCACTGTGAGAGACTTTAACAGCCCACTGTCAATATTAGATCAACAAGACAGAAAATTAACAAGGATATCCAGGACTTGAACTCAGATCTGGACCAACTGGACCTAACAGACATCTACAGAACTCTCCACAAATCCACAGAATATACATTCTTCTCAGCACCACATAGCACTTATTCTAAAATAGATCATATCATTAGAAGTAAACACTCCTCAGCAAATGCAAAAGAACGGAAATCATAACAGTCTCTCAGACCACAGTGCAATCAAATTAGAACTTGGGATTAAGAAATCCACTCAAAACTGCACAATACCATGAAAACTGAACAACCTGCTCCTGAATGACCTCTGAATAAGTAAAGAAATGAAGGCAGAAATAAAGATGTTCTTTGAAACCAGTGAGAATGAAGACACAATGTACCAGAATCTGTGGGACACATTTAAAGCAATGAGTAAGGGGAAATTTATAGCCCTAAATGCCCAAAAGAGAAAGCAGGAAAGATCTGAATTCAACACCCTAATGTCACAATCAAAAGAACTAGAGGAGCAAGAGCAAACAAAGTCAAAAGCTAGCAAAAGACAAGAAATAACTAAGAACAGAACTGAAGGAGATACAGACATGAAAAACTCTTCAAAAAAATCAAGGAATCCATAAGCTGGTTTTTTGAAAAGATCAACAAAATAAACTGCTAGACTAATGAAGAAAAGAGAGAAGAATCAAATAGATGCAATAAAAAATGATAAAGGGGATATCACCACTGATCCTACAGTAATACAAACTACCATCAGAGAATACTATAAACACCTCTACTCAAATTAACCAGAAAATCTAGAAGAAATGGACAAATTCCTGACACTTACGCCCTCTTAAGACTAAACCAGGAAGAAGTCGAATCCTTGAATAGAACAATAACAAGTTCTAAAATTGAGGCAGCAATTAATAGCCTACTAACCAAAAAAAGTCCAGGACCAGATAGTTTCACAGCCGAATTTTAACAGATACAAAGAGAAGCTGCTACCATTCCTTCTGAAACCATTTCAAACAATACAAAAAGGGGGACTCATCCTTAACTCATTTTATGAAACCAACATCATCCTGATACCAAAACCTGGCAGAGACACAACTAAAAAGAAAATTTCAGGCCAATATCCTTGATGAACATCAATGTGAAAATCCTCAAGAAAATTCTGGCAAACAGAATCCAACAGCACATCAAAAAGCTTATCAAGATCAAGTCGGCTTCATCCCTGGGATGCAAGGCTGATTCAACATAAGCAAATCAATAAACAATCAGTCACATAAACAGAAATAAAGACAAAAAGCACGATTATCTCAACAGATGCAGAGAAGGCCTTTGACAAAATTCAACAGCCCTTCATGCTAAAAACTCTCAATAAACTAGGTATTGATGAAACGTGTCTCAAAATAATAAAAGCTATTTATGACAAACCCCCAGCCAATATCATACTGAATAGGCAAAAACTGGAAGCATTCCCTTTGAACACTGGCACAAGACAAGGATGCCCTCTCTCACCACTCCTATTCAACATAGCATTTGAAGTTCTGGCTAGGGCAATCAGGCAAGAAAAAGAAATAAAGGGTATTCAATTAGGAAAAGAGGAGGTCAAATTGTCTCTATTTGCAGATGACGTGATTGTATATTTAGAAGACCCCATCATCTCAGCCCAAAATCTCCTGAAACTGATAAGCAGCTTCAGCAAAGTCTCAGGATACAAAATCAATGTGCAAAAATCACAAGCATTCCTATATACTAATAACAGACAAAGAGCCAAATCATGAGTAAACTCCCATTCACAATTGCTACAAAGAAAATAAAATACCTAGCAATATAACTAACAAGGGATGTGAAGGACCTCTTCAAAGAGAACTACAAACTATTGCTCAAGGAAATAAGAGAGGACACAAACAAATGGAAAAACATTCCATGCTCACAGGAAGAATCAATATTGTGAAAATGGCCATACTGTCCAAAGTAATTTATAAATTCAATGCTGTCCCCATCAAGGTACCATTGACCCATTGACTTTCTTCACAGAATTGGAAGCATAAATTTCATATGGAACCAAAAAAGAGCCCACATAGCCGAGACAATCCTAAGCAAAAAAGAACAAAGCTGGAGGCATCACACTACCTGACTTCAAACTATACTACAAGGATACAGTAATCAAAACAGCATGGTACTGGTACGAAAACCAGATATATAGACCAATGGAACAGAACGGGGGCCTCAGAAATAATGGCACACATCTACAACCATCTGATCTTTGACAAATTTGAGAAAAACAAGCAATAGGGAAAAGATTCTCTATTTAATAAATGATGTTGGGAAAACTGGCTACCCATATGCAGAAAACTGAAACTGGATCCCTTCCTTACACCTTATACCAAAATTAACTCAAGATGGATTAAATAGTTCAATGTAAGACCTAAAACCATAAAAACCCTAGAAGAAAACCTAGGCAATACCATTCAGGACATAGGCATGGGCAAAGACTTCATGACTGAAACACCAAAAGCAATGGCAATGAAAGCCAAAACTGACAAATGGGATCTAACTAAACTAAATTTTCTGCACAGCAAAAGAAACTATCATCAGAGTGAACAAAATGGGAGAAAATTTTTGCAATCTATCCATCTGACAAAAGGCTAATATCCAGGACCTACAAAGAACTTAAGCAAATCTACAAGAAAAAAGCAACCCCATCATGAAGCAGGCGAAGGATATGAACAGACGCTTCTCAAAAGACGACATTTATGCAGCCAACAAACATAAAAAAAGCTTATCACCGGTCATTAAAGAAATGCAAAATAAAACCACAGTGAGATACCATCTCATGCCAGTTAGAATGGCAATTATCAAAAAGTCAAGAGACAACAGATGTTGGAGAGGATGTGAAGAAATAGCAACACTTTTACACTGTTGGTGGGAGTTAGTTCAACCATTATGGAAGACAGTGTGGTGATTCCTCAAGGATCCAGAACCAGAAATACCATTTGACCCAGCAATCCCATTACCGGGTATATACCCAAGGAAGTATAAGTCATTCTATTATAAAGACACATGCACACATGTTTATTTCGGCACTGTTCACAATAGCAAAGACTTGGAACCAACCCAAATGCCCATCAGTGATAGACTGCATAAAAAAAATGTGGCACACATACACCATGGAATACTATAAGCCATAAAAAAGGATGAGTTCATGTCCTTTGCAGGGAC
>CAUYLG010051768.1:0-18715 GCA_963573385.1 Cacajao melanocephalus | reverse complement strand
TGTTGCCAGGCTGGAGTGCAGAGGTGTGATCTTGGCTCGCTGCAACCTCCGCCTCCCAGGTTCAAGCGATTCTCCTGCCTCAGCCTTGAGAGTGGCTGGGATTACAGGCATGTCACCACACCCAGCTAATTTTTGTATTTTTAGTAGAGACGGGGTTTCACCATGTTGGTCAGGCTGGTCTCGATCTCCTGACCTTCATGATCGGCCATCTTAGCCTCCCAAAGTTCTGGGATTACAGGCATGAGCCACTGTACCCAGCCAATTTTTTGTATTTTTAGTAGAGATGGGGTTTCACCATGTTGCCCAGGCTGGTCTTGAACTCCTGGGCTCAAGCAATCCAGCCACCTCAGCCTCCCAAAGTGCTAGGATTACAGATGTAAGCTACCACACTTGGCCATGAACAACATCTTTTAAGACTCTTCTTTTTCTTGGGACTACATACATAGCCACATTTGAAGATAATATTAAAGTCCAGACCCTTCATAATATAAGGCCTGATTGAGAAGACAGAGGTTTGGGGTACAGGCAGGCCCTCAAACTGTCTCTGCTTTCCTGCATAATAAAAGCCTACCTGCAGCCAAAGGTCTAAGTGAAAATGACTGCTAAGGCCCCACAAATTCTCCCTTCATTAGATATTTAAGATTTAAATTGTTAACCTAAGGAATGAACTCCAATATAAAATTTCAGGCATCAGCAACTGAGAGTTCAGCCATTCTAGTATCCATCAAATAGGAAGTACTGCCTCTATAATCAATTCATCCCCTCCTTGGAATATGTATACACATATGATTTTTTTAAAATAATAAAAATAAAGCCAGGGGTGGTGGCTCACACCTATAATCCCAGCACTTTGGGAGGCTGAGGTGGGAGGATTGCTTGAGCTCATGAATTCAAGAACAGCCTAGGCTACATAGCAAGACCCTATCTCTACAAAAATAAAAAAAAAATAGCCAAGCATGGTGGCATGTACCTGTAGTCCCAGCTACTCAGGAGGCTGAGGGGAGAATCATTTGAGCCCAGAAGTTTGAGGTTACAGTAAGCTATGATCAGTCACTGTATTCCATCCAGCCTGGGAGACAAAGCAAGACTCTATCAGACTCAGGAGATATGCAAAAAGAAAGTTTTCTTTTATATATTAATATGAAGCATTTGGCACAGATTTTACTTTAAAACAGTAGAGATGGGCACATTCTGTGGCATACCAGTAACAGCTAATATGCTTTGTTCCTGGCATTGCCATTTTGAGAAAGGTCAAGGATCCTCAGCTATTCGTCACCTAGAGGCCTGAGTGATGGCCACAAGCATAGTTATAATTTTTAGGAGGGAGTCAGGAACATAGAGTACAATGACAAGCTTTAATCTAATTCAAGTAGCAAGTATACAGCACCAACTCACATGAGATAGGGTATACTGTGTGATAATCCTAAAACATGCTGTTCCAACCCCGTACTCCTACATTTAAAGACCCTACAGACCTCGTCCACAAAGTATTCCTTTCCCTGTCCCAACTCTCTTAAAGTACAACATGATGCAAAGTACCCTTCTTGTTCTTATCAAGGCCAAACAGTGATAGTACAGGACACTGCATGAGTACACCCAAAACTAAAAATAAAACCACAAGGATGCAGCTTAAATATATACAATTTCCATTTGTCAATTATATCTCAATAAATAAAGCTAAGGGAAAAAATGAATTTTAAAAAATAAATCACAATGAGTCATACTGAAAACATTCATAACATTTCAAGGGAAACACCAAACCCTTTGCTAGAGCATGTATACTAGATAACAAAGCCTAAACATACACACACACACACACACACACACACACACACACACACACACACACACCCCCTCCACAGGTTCACTAAATTCTCTTATTTCAGACTATTGAGATTAGGAGAGTATGCAGCCAGTTTTGACTTCACTTCAAATAAAACAGGACTCTGGCCAAGTCAAGAGATAACTGAAGGGGAAGCAGCATATTGGGAATGAATGGAGAGGAACAAATGTTACAGCTGCCCAAGTTAAATGTTCCTCAAGTCTTGGTAAGCAGTTTATTTGAAAAATAGCGTATGAGTCACAACCTTTAAATCCTTTAAAACCTGAATAACTAGTCCTGTTCTTTCTCCCCTCTTCCCTTACTCTCTTGTCAAATCTAGCATCAGTGCAGATTCTGAGCATGCAAAGTTCAATCAAGAACTCTGCCAACTACTAGTCCATCAGCCCCACAGTCCTTCCTCCATCTCATACTAGGGTTACAGCAGAAACAGACTGAGCAGACAAGTAAGTGTGTCTTACAGATACTAGTAGTTTTCAAATATATGTTGATTCTGTTGTGATGAATAAAATTTTTAAATTATCTTAAAATATTACTAAATTGGCCAGGCATGCTGGCTAATGCCTACAATCCCCGTATTCTGGGAAGATCAATTGAACCCAGGAGTTCAGACCCACCTGGACAACATCGTGAGATCCCATCTCTTAAAAAATTATTTTTCTTTTAATTAGCCAAGTTTGGTAGCATGCAAGCCTATAGTCCCAGGTATTTGGGAGGCTCAGATGAGAGGACTGCCTGAGCCTGGGAGGCTGAAGCTGCAGTGAGTTGTAATCACACAACTATATTTCAATTTAGGTGATATAGCGAGATCCTGTCTCCAAAAATATATGTAAAACAAAATAAAATATTACTAAATTCACTGTATCTTTTTGTTTGTTTGAGATACAGTCTCACTTTGTCACTCAGGCTGGGGTGCAGTGGTGTGATCTCCACTAACTGCAATCTCCACCTCCTAGGTTCAAGCCATTCTCTTGCCTCAGCCTCCCAAGTAGCTGAGATTACAGGTACTCACCACCACCACCACACCCAGCTAGTTTCTGTAATTTTAATAGAGACAGGTTTTCATCATGTTGGCCAGACTGGTCTTGAACTCCTGACCTCAAAGGATCCACCCACCTTAGCCTCCCAAAGTGCTGAGATTCTGTACCCAGCCTATATCTGTTTGTTTTTATGCATTTCTTAATCAATAAATAATTTACAATCTCACTATTATTATTTTGTTGGTGGTGGGGTGTGTATGTGTGTGTGTGTGTGGTTTTTTTTTTTTTTGAGACATAGTGTCTGTCACACCAGCTGGAGTGCAATGGCACAATCTCAGGTCACTGCAACCTCCACCTCCCAGGCTCAAGAGATTCTCCTCCCTCAGCCACCCGAGTAACTGGGACTACAGATTTGCACTACCACACCCAGCTAATTTTTGCATTTTTAGTAGAGGCAGGGTTTCACCATGTTGATGAGGCTGGTCTTGGACTCCTGACCTCAGGTGATCCACCCGACTCGGCCTCCCAAAGTGCTGGGATTACAGGTGTGAGCCACTACACTTAGCCTAAAATTTCACTATTATTATTTAAAGGTCCTTATGCTAAAAAAAAAAGTAGGCAATCACTGTTCTACGGTAGAATGTAATAAAAGAGTTACAGGCATGGCTACCTAAACACAAAATGAAGTGGAATAGACACAGTAAGAGGATATACTTTCACTTACGAAGAAAATTGCCAAAAACTAGGATGTAGATTAAAAGAGAAAGAACAAAATCTGGAGAAACAAGCCAACAGCAGGCTAATGTCTATCAATAGTCATTATAAAAAAAGATAATTAGCAACAAATAATTAACAGAATTCAGAACCCATGAGAATCACAAACTTATAACCACCTAACAATATTGCTTTGAAATATGTAGAGCTAACACTGACAATTATAAGAAAAATCAACAGGTCTACAATTAGTATAGATTTTTAACATATATCAATCATAAGCTCATAGTTCAGACAAATTAGGCTATAAAAAAATTGGACTAGTAATATTTCTATACTGACCTAATTGATATAAATAGAACTCTACAACTAAGCAAAAAATAATATACCTTCTTTTCAAGCACACATATACACTCACTAGAATTGAGCTCTTACTGTGTTACAAAGAATGTCCAAGAATTGATATTACACCAACCATGTCTTTGGGTACAATACAATTATATTACAAATATAAAAAAAGATAATTTAAAAAAATTTTTTTTTTAAAGACGGAGTCTTGCTCTGTCACCAGGCTGGAGTACAGTGGTGTAATCTTGGCTCACTGCAACCTCCAACTCCCTGGTTCAAGCAATTCTCCTGCCTCAGCCTCCCGAGTAGCTGGGACTATAGGCTCGCGCTGTCATGCCCAGCTAATTTTTGTATTTTTAATAGAGACAGGGTTTCACCATGTTGGCCAGTATGGTCTCAACCTCTTGACCTCGTGATTCACCTACCTCAGCCTCCCAAAGTGCTGGGATTACAGGCATGAGCCACCATGCCCAGCAATAATAATAATTTTAAAAACTAAAAATTATTTTAAAGAATTTTTTAACTCTCTAGTTTAAAAATTAAAGTGGCACATGCCTGCAGTTCCAGTACTTTGGGAGGCCGAGGTGGGTGGATCACCTGAGGTCAGGAGTTCGAGACCAGCCTGGCCAACATGGCGAAACCCCATCTCTACCAAAAGTACAAAATTTAGCCAGGCATGGTGGCAAGCGCCTGTAAACCCAGCTACTCGGGAGGCTGAGGCAAGAGAATCGCTTGATCCTGGGAGGTGGAGGTTGCCGTGAGCTGAGATCATGCCATTGCACTCCAGCCTCGGCGACAGAGCAAGACTCCATCTCAAAAACTAACAAACAAAAAACAGTAGTGCTAAATTATGTTTAATGTGGCAAGTCCAAAGGTGAATTATTTAAAGTTTGAGTGCTTGCTCTAGGTCAAAAATGCAGCAAGGCAGCTGGCAGAGGTGAATGATTATCTCACAGAATCTTGGGCATCCACATTAAGAGACAAAAATCTTCTAATACTGTAGCAGTGGAAAGCACTGCAAAAGTCAGGACACATACACACAAATCACACATTAGCCCCAGGCAAACACAGGGTATGAAAGGATATGATCAAATAATTATAAAAAAAGATAATTCTGGGCACTTTCACCCACAAGTGTGTTTAAAAATACAAATTTCATCACAAATTATTTTGAGTGTTCAAGATCACAAGCAAAACAAAAGCCACAAGGTGTGATTCATGTCGTAAAAATGTGACATCATTACTTTAGGTCAAAAGAGATCTAAATTAAGTATAAAACATGTTTTAATCTTTCTCAAATTTCTTCTTTGTGCATGAATATAAATTATGGTAAATTTGTACAAGTAAATACCATAACTGTTCTTAACCAATAAAGTTTAAGGGTTAAAACAAAGAATTCCCAAGAAATGTGATTAATGACAATCATGCAGCAGCAGTTTCACATGGTATTTTGGGAACATTCTTTTATTCAATAAGCCTAGACATTACAATATGCTTCAAAAATAGTCCAAGCTGGTGAACCAATCCAAGTTTTGACTTCAAGCAGACTGTCAGAGCAATACTGAGGCAGAAAGTGAGAACACCATCCAGTTTGAAATTAAGCTGTCATTTGCCTGCCAACAGATAATGCACACCATGCCCTTTTCAAGTTCATATCACAAGACTACCTCAGAAGTGACACTTTTTGATCCATTCAGTACTGAATATCCTTGGAAAGGGTCCAAGAATTGCCTTCATTATTCATTTCTGCTCCATTGCAGAAATAAGAATGAAATTTCATTGTATACATCAATGATAATTTTTCCAAGGCAAATAAAATAGTCTGCCATAAACATTTCTCATCTATAGTAAGGAATCAATCTGAAGCAAATCTACACTGACAGAAAATAAATCTGGTCAATTTGACATACAGCTTATTCTCTGTCACAACACTAGCACCTACTATTCATTCTGTATTTGGTTATGAATCTTTCTGAAGATGCTTTCATATTGTCATCCTACTGCTCAACAACTACAAAGCTTCCCTGCTGCCCAATTCTAAATTCCTTTGCCTGGCTTTCAAGGACTATTGCCCAGCCTACCTACCTAAGCTTAGTTCCTACCAGCCCCACTATGACTGCCCCTCTCCCCACAGGCCCTCATGACTTGTTCATCTCATTCACTGGACCCAGAGTATTTTCCTTCCTCCCTACATCTATCCATCCTCCCAAGCCCCATTTCCTACATAAATGCTCTTTCTACTATTTCTACTTACAGTGATAGAGCTCTCTCTCTGAATTCCTATCATAAAGTCAGTCTTTATTATAGTTCTTTAATTGGAAATTTCTTAAAATATTTCTTTTTTACAAAATTTATCTGCAGTAGAGTTTCCACCTTTGCTCCGCCATCATATATAGAAAAATAAAACTCAAATTTATGGCATATCCCCATGGGTCTACTTGGGATTATGCACAATATCCAGCAACAACAGCTGTAGTTCCACTAATTTCTCTCCCATTAAAGAAAACATAACAAATATATTATACTTCAATGAAAGTATTAAAAAAATAAACTCATAATGAGTAGGAATGAGAGGGATATTATTATACATGTAAACTTAAATATGCTCCATTAATTTTTTTTTAAAGCAAAGCATAGTATCCTCTGGCACTTTATTATTGTTAAATTATTTGCGGAAAAGACTCAAGGCTCCAGACAGGCCGGAGAGGAAAGCCAAGAGAAGCAGCCGCGGGGGAGCCCGAAGCCACATGTCTCACGGTGGAGGCCAAAGCTAGAGGAGGAAGCGGGGCTAGCGGAGGTGGGGCGGGGCCTGTGGGATTAGTAAATGGGGTTAGGGCATAGAAGGATGTTATCTTAATTCCTCTGGAGAGAGCCAGCAATTCTCCACTAGCCAGCCCCCAATGATCAGTGTTATAATTTACTGCCCTTTTATTCTTTGACAGTGTCTATGCCAAATGCAATATAAACATCTCATTTAATCCTTGTGCTAAGGCCAGGCGCGGTGGCTCATGCCTGTAATCCCAGCACTTTGGGAGGCCGAGGAGGGTGGGCCACCTGTGGTCAGGAGTTCGAGACCAGCCTGGCCAACATGGTGAAACCCTCGTCTCTACTAAAAATACAAAAATTAGTCGGGCGTGATGGCACACACCTGTAATCCCAGCTACTCAGGAGGCTGAGGCAGGAGAATCGCTTGAACCTGGGAACTGGAGGTTGCAATGAGCCAAGATGGCGCCATTGCACTCCAGCCTGGGCAGCAAGAGTGAAACTCTATCTCAAAAAAGAAAATTATTTGCAATACATCTCACAAATGACCATTCATTACACACTGGTAAGAACTACTGTTTTATATACAGCACTTAGCATGCTAGGCACATAGAAGGCAATCAGTAAATAATTAACCAAGGAGCACATCTAGCCCATTAATTAATTATACATAAAACATTACTGCCACAGCTGTCTGATGATGATGAAGAAGAAGAAAATGACAACTGACAGTGATACAAAATGTGAACATGGAGTACAGCAGCTGACTCCGCTGCTAACAGTCTCAAAAGGAACAAATGATTTCTTTCTTTCTTTTTTTGAGACAGAGTTTAGCTCTTGTCACTCAGGCTAGAGTGCATGGCATGATCTCTGCTCACTACAACCTCCACCTCTCAGGTTCAAGTGATTCTCCTACCTCAGCCTCCCAAATAGCTGGGATTACAGGCATGTGCCACCACACCTGGCTAATTTTGAATTGTTAGTAGAGACAGAGTTTCACCATGTTGGCCAGGCTGGTCTTGAACTCTTGACCTCAAGTGATCCACTAGCTTCGGCCTCCCAAAGTGCTGGGATTACAGGCATGAGCCACTGTGCCCAATCAGGAACAAATGATTTCTTACAGGGTTATAAGGTTAGTCTAACCAACATTTTAACAATACAGCATAGCTGTTGCACTCCTGAAGTTTATGACAATCTGGGCAGTTTCTATGGCAATCACCATGCAACCCTACACCTTTTGTGCAACACTGTGGCTACTATAGCAATCTTGGGTAAAATTAGTAAATTGTGAACTCTATCTGCCAGTGCAGCCAGGGATCAGATAACTTTTGCTCCACTCAAGAGAAAGATTTGCATGTGACCATGCAAATCTTGTTCTATATTAAAATGGTTCTCACTTTTACAATAAGGAATTGTCTGAGCACTGGAAGTTCCTCATCGACAATTACATCATTTTAAATTTATTAAACCCATTTTTCAATATGCCCTTAATTGCCAATCACACAAATAGCCTATGATAGGATTTTGAGACCCCTAAATTCTGAAAGTGTCATATCTTTCCCTGAAAAATCTTTAAATATATATCAGATAGCTTAGGTATGAATCTATCTACAGATCAAGTATCTTCTGTTTTCTCTAGCCTTGGTATCTTAACATTCTAGGAGTACAGACTGATCTAACAATAAATTTTTTAATATTTTAGCCTTCAGCGTTGCTTAAGCAGTCACTTGAGAAATCCTTGCAAAAGTAGACTACAGAGGAAGTTTCAGTCAGTCATGCCCTAGAAATTTCTAAACATCAACCAAACAGCTCAAAAGAATGTCCTACTCAGTAGTTCCAAGGATGTCATTAATTGCTTCCATCTGTTTACCCCTCTCTGTCCCTGTTTTTTCCAAGTCAAGGCATCTACTATTTTCTACTTCATTTTTGCATTCTATAGAAAAACAAGAAAAGCAAAGCATAAAAATCCATCATGGTTTGTTTTCTTTGGTTGTGTTTTAAACAGAGTCTCACTCTGTCACCCAGGCTGGAGTATGGTGGCATAATGACAGCTCACTGCAGCCTCGACCTCCTGGGCTTAAGCAATCCTCCCACCTCAGCCTCCCAAAGTGCTGGGATTACGAGTGCGAGCCACCATGCCTAGCCCTCCAGCATGTTTTCAATTATAGAATACTTCTTTGCCCCCAGATTTGTTGGACAACCACAGCCATATTGTTGTTTGTATTCAAGACTATTTTCAAGTAACATTTCAGAGTGTGGCATATTAAATTATACACTTCAAAACTGCTCAGTAAAGTTTTCAGTTGATCATAACACATGGTTTTTCCCTGATTAACCATGGAGTCCAGAGTTTTTCCCCACGGCACAATAAAAGTTCAAACCTCTGAATGGTCTCATCCATTGACTATCCTTTCCTAAATCAATTGTTTCATTAACAACTACATGATCAATCATTTTTTAATTCTGTCATTTCTTCCACGTTTGTTGGTTAGAATTCACCTTACAACTAGGGCTATTGGGCTACTCTAAAACTTTTGTACAGGAAAGGCAAAATAAATGCTTACTCTTTAAATTACCAATTATTAGAGTAAGGAGTTGATGCCCTAGCTACCACACAGGGTGATCAATTAAGTTTTGTTTTGTTTTGTTTTAAAGTTATCAAATTTTTTGAAATTTATACCACAACTAGGATGTGCTTATTTTTAATTTTTCTAAGTCCCCAAGGAAGCCTGTGAGAGCAAATAGACTATTTCAGAATATGTCTCTAGGGATGAACAAAAATAGTTTCCTGAAAAAATCCACTTACCAATCAAATCATATTCATAAACTAGAATGTCAGGGTTGGAAGCAATTGTTTGTAGGGTCATCGAGTCCAACTATTTACCTGACAGTGAAACCCCTACTCACTCATTCCCTGTGTTCTATACCTTCCAAGGGGTGAGGAGCAACCTGCTACAAGTTAGAGCTATGTTTTTAATGAAAGGTAAATGCAAGTGTAATTATAGTATGTTTAGTTGACAGCATAAGATTCCTCTTAATATTACCAGGCTAAGGCCAGGGCACAGTGGCTCATGCCTGTAATCCAAACACTTTGGGAGGCCAAGGCAGGAGGATCGCTAGGAGTTCAAAACCAGCCTGGACAACAGAGACTTTGCCTCCATAAATGGTTTAAAAATTGTCTGGGCATGGTGGCACACACCTGTAGTACCAGCTACTCGGGAGGCTAAGGCAGGAGAATCACATAAGCCTGAGCAATCGAGCCTGCAATGAGTCACGATTGCACCACTTGCACTTCAACCTGGGCAACAGAGTGAGAGTCCGTCTCAAATATATATATATATATATTACCAGGTTGATCAGATGGCATGTAAACAAAGTAGGCTGATGTTGGTCAGAGCTGGAAGAAACCTTGAGATCACCAAGTCCAATGAAGGTAGGACAAAAAAGATACTCCCACAAAGTAGCCTCTACAAAAAAAAATAGATGCTTCCAGCACCTTACTTCCTGTCATATGAAGACATTTTATGGAATTAACAGAAACACAGTTGCATAAAGCACCCACTCAAGTTAGTTAGAAATAAGAAAACATCAATACGGGTAAAAATTTTGCATCTGTTCAATGAAAATAATAGAATATAAGGAGGATAAAAATAAAGGAACACTTTTAGCTTTATTTAAAGTTGTGATATATAACATACATAGAGAAAATAAACATAAGTATGATATAATGAATAAATATAAAACAACTACCCATGTAACTCATCACTTAAATCAAAAATAGAACATTATTACCACTTTTAGAAGCCCTTGTGTACCTCTCCCTGAGTATAAACCTCTTCCTCCCTCCCAGAGATATGACTACCCTGGTTGTGGTGACCATTATTCCTTACTTTTCTTTATCTTTTTACCATATAAATAAGCATTTCTAAACAACATAGTTTATTTCTGCATGTTTTTGAACTTTTTTTTTTTTTTTTTTGAGACAGAGTCTCACTGTGTCACTCAGGCTGGAGTGCAGTGGCATGATCTTGGCTCACTGCAACCTCCACCTCCCAGGTGCACGCGATTCTCCCTCCTCAGCCTCCCAAGTAGCTGGGATTACAGGTGTACACCACCATGCCTGGCTAATTTTTGTATTTTTAGTACAGATGAGGTTTTACCGTGTTGACCAGGCTGGTCTCGAACTCCTGATCTCAAGTGATCCACCTGCCTCAGCCTCCCAAAGTACCGGGATTATAGGCATGAGTCACCACAACTGGCCATTCTTAAACTTTAAATAAGTGGAACCTTATTTAAAGTTTATTAAATAAGTGGAACCTACATATCTATCAATCTATCTATCTATCTATCTATCTGACTGTCTTTCACTTCCCTCAATTATATTTGACCATTCATTTATCTTCTTTCTTTTTATTTATTTTTTTTTTTTTAGATACAAGGTTTCACTCTGTCACCCAGGCTGAAGTGCAGTGGCGAAGTCACAGCTCACTGAAGCCTCAACTTCCCAGGCTCAGGTGATCCTCCCACTTCAGCCTCCTGGGTGGCTGGGACTACTGGCTCACACCACCACACCCAGCTAATTTTTTGTAGAGATGAGTTTTCACCATGTTGCCCAGGCTGGTCTCAAACTCCTAGGCTCAAGTGATCTGCCCTCCTCAGCCTCCCAAAGTGCTGGGATTACAGGTGTGAGTCACCACACCTGGTCTCATTTTTTTTTTTTTTCAATTGAAATGAAACTCATATAGCATAGAATTCACCATTTTAAAGGAAAATTTCTCACTCCTTTTCATTACTGATTAATATTACAATTTCTTACTATACTATGATTATTTTTATCCATTCTACTCCAGATAGACAAGTGGAGTCATCATGAACAATGCTGATAGAAATGTTTTTTATATGGATGCTAGTGTGCATGCACACAAGTATCTCTAGGGAACATACCTGGGAGTGAAACTACTTATCTTCTACTTTACTAATGTCAAATTGTTTTCCCAAGTGGCTGCACCAATTTACATTCCCAATAGCAGCGTGAGAACATTCCAGTTGCTCTACATCTTATCAACGACTGATATTATCAGACTTCTTAATTTAGGGTGCACAATAAAATAATTTGCACTTTTCTGATGACTGAGATAAAACACTTTTTCATATATTTATTGGCCACTTAAATTTCCCCTCTTTTGAGGTGCCTATTCAAGTCCTTCACACACCTTCTTTTTGGAAAGTCTTACGTTATTCTTATTGACTTCTATGAGTTCTACTTTTTTTGTCCTACACATCAGCCTTTACTTTTGTTTAGGACTTGACTGCTATGTAGAACAAAACCACTAATTAAACACAATATAAGAACCTACGAAGTTTTAAGTATTCAAACATTAGTAAGTCTGTTTGTTTTACGGAGAATAGGCCAAAAAGCCTGGAAATTGTTTTTAGGAGTACTAGGAGATATATAAATATAACTTAAATTTAAAATATAACTGAAAATATGAAACAATAATTTTTAAAAGTTTGTATCTACTATTATTCCCTTATCTTCAAGCAAAGGTGCCTAGTATACAATGCAGATTCATGCATGCTATAGTCAGAATGGGTCTCTGAATCCTTTTCATTCTGGAAAGAAAAGCTCAAAAGACATCGTTTTATTAAAAATTATTATGTCAAAAATCAGCCAGGTACAGTGGCTCACACTTGTAATCCCAGCACTTTGGGAGGCCAAGGCAGGTGGATCATCTGAGGTCAGGAGTTCAAGACAAGCTTAGCCAACATGGTGAAACCCCATGTCTACTAAAAATTACAAAAATTAACTGGTAGTGGTGGCACATGCTTGCTACTCGGGAGGTTGAGACAGGAGAATCACTTGAACCCAAGAGGCAGAGGTTGCAGTGAGCTGACATCATGCCATTGCACTCCAACCTGAGTGATAAGAGTAAACTCCTTCTCGTAAAAAAAAAAAAAATTAGTACGTCAAAAATACCTAATATCAAAGACTAAAATGAACAGTTTTTTAAAAAGTTAGAAGACAAAAATGTTGAAATTTCAATTGTAAACAAAAGTTTTATATCGAAAAAAAGTTGTTACTGAAATCAACTACTTTTTTCTTCCTATCAATAGTATTATTCTGCTTAGCAACCCAAGAATATTTTAATTACTTACTTAATAAATGCTGGTGGCATATCTCTCTTCAAAATCTGATCCTCAGTGGTTTGAACAGTCTCTTTTCCAACCTACAAGGGGAAAAAAAATTCATAATTCAAGTATAAATTCTCAGACTTTAATTTTAAAAACTATTACTTAAGCATATTTGAAACATAAACATAATCTATCATTAAAATTTCTAGATTTAAGGGAAAATTCTGGATTAAAAAAAATTTTTAAGATTACTCACATAATATGCCTTCACAATGTACTAGAATAACAATATGGAATACAAACATAATGCTGTATTACTCCTTCTCCATAGTAACTAATTTGAAAGCATTATTGAGCATAATAGGAAAAAATCATTGTTGAGAATATATGTGGGTGTGTTTAGCTGAAAAACTCTGCTACATCTCTAAAATGTTACATGAAGTACATAAATCAAGTCAGACAGACAAAAACATCTGTATAAAAAAATGAAGTTATTGGAACTGGGAAAAATATTTTAAGCTACTATGATTCTGACACTAGAAACAAAACATGAAAATATGCAACTTCACTAGTAATCAAAAAAATTAAAATTAAAACATGATATTTTTCCCTAATTATAATGCAAGTTAAAAAGAAAGAACATATAATGCTAAATGCAATAATGGAATAGATAGTTTTACACCCTGCAGGTGGTGATATAAACTGATATATCCTCTTTGGAAAAATCATTTGCTAGAATGTTTTAGGAGACATAAAAAAAGTCATACCTAGAAATTCCACTTATGATAATATAACTTATAAGCAGTAATACCAAATGTGGTAATAAAAACAATATTCACCGAAGTATTCACTATGATCATAGTTATAAAGCTAAAACAATTCATAAATAACTCCTCCAACAAAGAGGAATAGTTATGTAAATTAAGATATATTGTTAGGTTGAGTACTATGTGGGCCATTAAATCAATGGTTATAAAAACTTAGCATTATAGGAAAAGGTTTATGACATTCTATTTCACTTAAAAGAAGAATATAAATAATAAGTACATTATGAGTACCAAAAAACCCCACATGTATAAATAAAGCAACAACACTGAAAGAATACACACACACACACACACACACACATACACACACACACACACACACACACATACCCACTTTTTTTTTTTTGAGATGGTGTCTCACTCTATCACCCAGGCTGGAATGCAGTGGCACAATCTCAGCTCACTGCCAAACTTCGCCTCCCAGGTTCAAGCGATTTTCATGCCTCAGCCTCCCTGGTAGCTAGGATTACAGGTGCACACCACTATGCCCAGCTAATTTTTGTATTTTTAGTAGACATGGGGTTTTACCATGTTGGCCAGGCTGGTCTCAAACTCCTGACCTCAAGTGATCCATCTGCCTCAGCCTCCCAAACTGCTGAGATTACAGGTGTGAGCCACTGTACCTGGCCGATTACAGGTGTGAACCACCATACCCAACCCAAAGAATATTTTTCAAATATTCCAGTGGTTGTACTAATGCTTAGGAAATTGAGTGAATTTGCATCTGTATTTCCTATTTTCTAATTTCCTGAAATGTAAATGTTAAAGTAATTTTTGTAATTTAAAAATACTAAAATGTTACTCTAAGTTGTTTTGTTATTTTTTGTTTGTGTTTTTGAGATAGAGTCTCTGTTGCCCAGGCTAAAGTACGGTGGCGCAATCTCAGCTCACTGAAACCTTGGCCTCCCAGGTTCAAGTGATTCTCATGCCTCAGCCTCCCAAGTAGCTGGCACTACAGGCATGTGCCACTACACCCAGCTAATCTTTTTTTTTTGTATTTTTAGTAGAGATGGGGTTTTACCATGTTGGCCAGGCTGGTCTCAAACTCCTGACCTCAAGTGATCCACCCACCTTGGCCTCCCAAAGTGCTGGGATTACAGGCATGAGCAACCATTCCCAGGTAAGTTATTTAGGTATAATTATTTCTTAGATGATAATCTTAGTACATAATTATCGGTCATTTTATATAAATCTTCCAAACAGTAATGGTCAGAAATTTTTTTTATTATCAAAATATTAAATATCACACTACCAAGTTATATATTTATTATATCACTAATAGTATACATATTCACTTTCTTCAAAATTATTTATATGCAGGTCTTGAATGTCAACTTTTCTTCCACTATATTCATATATTATAAAGTATTAGAGTAAACTTTAATATAGTAAATGGTGAAATTCACCCATTTGAACCATATAAAGCCACCTAGGAATACTAAATCATAATTATAAACCCTATTTTAATGCAGAAATCTGTGACATTAAAAAAACCCAAAATGGAAAATATGTCAGTCCTACTATTTAACCATTTAACTTTTGATTGAGTTTAAAGAAAAAAAAATGGAGTAAGAAAACTCCTGGCTGCCACAGTGGTGCACACTTATTATTCCCAGCACTTTGAGAGGCTAACGTGAGAGGATTACTTTAGACCATGAGTTTGGGACCAGACTAGGCAACATAGTGAGACCCTGACTCTACAAAAAACTAAAAATTAGTTGGGAGTGGTGGTTCACACCTATGGTCCCAGCTGCTTGAGAGGCTGAGGTGGGAGGATCATTTCAGGCCAGGAGGTTGAGGCTGCAGTGAGCTGTGTTTTACACCATTGCACTCCAGCCTGGACAACAGGCGAAGACCCTGTCTCAAAAAATCTCTAAATGCACAGTAAATCAGCTAAAGAAAATAACACAATAAACTATTTTCAAGGAATATAAGCCATGTATAAATTATGAATACTAGTTTTTTCTCTCAAGTTAATAGATAGAAAAAGCAACACATATCTACCACTGTGTAATAGCCAGTGCTTCTGTAGACAATAGACTGTCTGTATCATAATAAAAGGCTTTTAAATCAGCAGCTGGTTCTCTAGAGTTTCTCAGCTAAAAACATGACAGAATATTTCCAGATGTATTGTTCACTATATTTTCCAACTGAAACCAACCATTCAAAAAGCTGTGGCCATGATTTCATGAAGTAAAAGATGAAGTTCAGCCACAAAGTTGCTGGTTCACATTCAGTATAAAGGGCCTAGAAAGATATTCACATTTAAGACACATAGAGATCCCTTTTATATACGTGGGGGACAGGAGGGACACAGACACAGAGAACAAGGGTGGGAGGGAGAACTAGGTGAGTTCCTCTTACATCTCCTTTAGAAAATAGTAAGTTATTCAGTGTTATTAGATGTTTTTAGCACAGCTACATGTGCCAGGCACTGTTTAGGTAGCAGAAATAGAGCAGAGAATAAAAATAAGTTTCCTACCTTCATGGAACTTATAGTCTAGTAGGGAGAGAGAGAGAGTCAAATAAATGAACAAGTATGATTCCAGATAATGGTAAGAGTGATGTTATAAAAAGTACCGGCTAGAAGCAGAGGAGCCTACTTTGGAAAGAGTAGACAAAGAAGCAACATTGGAGCTGAGACTTCGAAACTAAGAAGGAGCCACACATGAAAGAGCTAGGCAAGAACAATGCAGGGGGAGTAGCCAGAAAAAGGCCCTAAAGCAAGAAAGATCAGGTGTATTTTAGAAACGTGAAAGAGGCCAGAGTGGCTGAAGCTCAGGGAGAGAGGGAAGTGTGGTATGGTGAATAGATTGGATAAGAAGGCAAGGACCAGATCATAAAGAGCCTTTTAGGCCAGCTTGAAATATTTGGAATCCTTTATCAGTACAATAGGAGGCAGGAGTTCTAAACAAGAGATTAATCTTTTTCTTTTTTTTTTTTAAGAGACAGGATCTGGCTCCATAGGGCAGGCTTGAGTACAGTGGCGCAATCAAAGCTCAAGTGATCCCAGGCTCGAGTGATCCTCCCTCCGGAGCAGCTAGGACTCCAGGCATGAGCCACCATGCCCAGCTAATTTTTTTTTCTTTTGTAGAGATGGGGTGTCACTATGTTTCCCAGGCTGATCTCAAACTCCCATGCTCAAGTAATCATCCTGCCTCAGCCTTCCAAACTGCTGGGATTACAGGCCTAAGCCACCACCATGCCTGGCCTGATTTTCTTTTTAAAAGGTCATTTTGCCTATTTTTAGGGGGTGAGGGGAAAGCAGGGTAATCAGTACCACTCCCCCAGATGATTGCAGGGAGGCTAGTGTAGTCAGCCAGGAGAGTGATAGTAGTAACTTAAAACTACTTAAAGTAGTGAAAATAGAAATAGAGAAAAGAATAGAATTGTGTTACCTTTTGAAGGAAGAACTATTATTAGGACTTGTTCTTGGACTGGGTGGGGTAGGGGATGAAGATCAGACTGAGGTAAGGAAAAAAAATCACATGGCCAGGCACAGTGCTCATGCCCATAATCTCAATGCTTTGGGCGGCCGAAGCAAGTGGATCACGTGAGGTCTGGAGTTGAAGACCAGCCTGGCCAACATGGCAAAACGCCGTCTTTACTAAAAATATGAAAATTAGCTGGGCATGGTGGTGGACGCCTATAATCCCAGCTACTCAGGAGACTGAGGCAGGAGGAGAATTACTTGAACCCGGGAGGCGGAGGTTGCAGTGAGCTGAGATTGTGCCACTGCACTCCAGCCTAGGGGACAGAGCAAGGCAACAGAGCAAGATTCTGTCTCAAAAGAAAGAAAAATGTGGCCAGTATAACTGAAGAACTGAATTTTTACTTTTATTTTATTTTAATTGCCACATGCAGCTAGTGGCTACCGTATCAGGCAGCTCAGATCCATGAGACCTTCACTGTCTCCTAAAACTGGTCTTGTTCCTCCATACTCTTCTTTCCAATTCATTCTTCACACAGCTATTAGATTAACCTTCACTTATGCCTTTGCTTTGTGGTCTCTTAGAAGAAAGGAGCCAGGCGTGGAAAGGAGAAGCTGCCCAGTAGAGAAGAATCAGACAGCCCAACAAGAAAGAAGAGCACAGGCAAAGAAGGCTCATCCGATATGCAAGTACAAAGTGGCCTGGATTAGAAAGACAGGCTGGTGTGGCTTCAGCAGAGGAAATGAGGCTAGAAAGGAAAGCTCAGTTAGTTCAGAAAGGACTTTGTATGCTAAGTGAAGGCAAAAAGATTATGCTACCTTGACCTGCCCATTTATTCAAAGATTGTCATCCTCTGTTCTCTAGACCTTTACAATTCAGTGTTCTATCACCAAAGTAACAAGTCAAGAACTTCCAAAGAACCTGTTTCTAAAGATCTACAGAACCAGAAAGGTATGTCCTGTTTGGGAACAACTGGAAAAGCCTGTCTAAGAGAACTAAAGACAAATCTTTGATTTTTAAGCCATTAACCCACTGATGACAGAAAATGCATTTTCCTGTACTTTCCTGTCACCATCTAAACAGAAAGTTTCCATAGCACCCATCTTTTCCAAATAAAAATAGAGAACAAACAAGAAAGGGATTAATTCATAAAATATATTTTGTTAACTAGCAGGAATCTTCATGGCTGGGGGGAAATGTTATTCTTGGAGGTCAACTTAGTATGGGGTAACATGACTCCCAATATAGACTACAACTTTGCAAACAGGTCAGTAAGAAACAACAAATGCTTCTTTTTTACTTTTTTTTTTTTAAGATGGACTCAAACTTTTTAGGCTGGACTCAAACTGATGGGGTCCAAGGAATCCTCCCACCTTCAACCTCCCAAGTAGCTGGGTGTTCAGGTGCATGCCACTACTCCTGTCAGATGCCTGATTTTTTTATGCCTTAAAATAAATCTTATTCCTTCTGAAAAAAGCCCTATGGATTAAAAGGTTAAAAAGAAACAGAAAAGCTAGGCACAGTGGCTCATCCCTGTATTCCCAGCACTTTGGGAGGCCAAGGCAGGCAGATCACCTGAGATCAGGAGTTCGAGACCAGCCTGGCCAACATGGTGAAACCCTGTCTCTACTAAAAATACAAAAAATTAGATGGACACTGTGGTAAGCACCTATAATCCCA
>CAUYLG010051767.1:0-52760 GCA_963573385.1 Cacajao melanocephalus | reverse complement strand
TCTCCACTGGCCAAGTGCACAGTGAAGTTCATTCTACCGCAATACTGAAACAAGCACTTCTCAGTTGAGCTGCCATTTTTACTGCCTCGGAAAGCATCTGACGCTTTTTAGTGCCTCTTAACTCAGGTACATGGGGATGAGGAGGCTGTTAAATTAAGAGTTTGAACTAACAGCTTGAACAATTAACTAGAAATGTGGGTCTCAGATTACCTGTTACCCAAACCCCTCTATGATGACTCAGTATTTATCCCTTACTTCCCAGGGAATAAATGACATCATTAAACAAATCTCAAGTATCAATAAAACCTATGTTATAAAAGTATATGTGATATCATGATTAAAATATGTAAAATAATTTTATAAAAACAATATGTAAAAAATACATAAAAAATTCCTACAGTGCTGGAGTGATTTTCTGCCAAAAGACTTGTGAAAAGAATGGGTAGGCAGTTCTCAGGGGATGGGTGCAGTGCGGGGGATGGGTGCACAGTTGAGAGGATGGGGCACAGTTCAGGGGATGAGGCTCAGGTGTAACTAGTTGTGAGCATAGAGGGTCTGTGCCCAACATGGCCTCAGGGTGAGGGGCCTCAAAAGACGGAGTCTGGAGGGGCAGGTGGGTAGTGGGAGGTGTGAGGGCCTGCAGCCCAGCCTTATGCAGAGGCAGTCTCCTTCTCCAGCTGTCTGGCTCCAGAGCCTTCCAAAGTGCTGGTGGGTAGAGACCCCTGCCTGGCATCTGTGCCCATGGACTGCCCCACCCTGGGTTTAGGCAAGTGGAGGCTGCTGAAGAGAGTCAGCAAAAGCCTGAGTGGGGAGCTGGATAGGGGAGGATGCGATGTTCCATCTGTGTGCTGTGAGGCCTGCCGGGTGTGCAGGGTCTGAGAGTTCCCAGTCCCTGTCCCTGGTGGTGTAGGGCAGGAGGCCCTTCCAAAGGGAAGTGAATCTCCCTTCTGACCTCAGGGTCTGCACAGCTGCAGAGCCAGAAGGAACCTGGTGAAGGTGTGTATCTCCCAGGGATCATCTGCTGGAACCTTAGGCCTTCCCTCTGCTCCTCTCTACCTCACCCTTGGTTTGGCCCTTTTACAGACTTGAGGGCCATCTGCAATTATTTTCTTTGTCCCTCTGTCTTCCTTTCCTATCAGAGGATAAGCTACATCAAGGCAGGGAGGCCATCCATCTGGGCCATTCCTGGAGCCCTCACGCCTGCTGCTGAGTGCTCAGTACCTCCTTGGTGAGTGGAGGAAGAGAAGAAGACACTGAGTTAGCTTTTTCTCTATCATAGAGCAATCCCCCAAATCATGCTATCAAATCTAAATCAGTTTTCCACGGTCTTAGAGAAGGTGGTGCACAAACACTACCCATGACCAGTTCTTTTCTTCATGGTAAGAACGAATGGCTGTGGTCACATAGAGGTGTGTACAAGACATCAACCACTCAAGAACACAGACGGTAAAAGAGAAAATGAGGTGATTTCAAGGGCTCTGAAATATACTAGAAAATTATCAAATACTTAAACCAAGCATCAAGGTACGTCATCATTAAAAGGAAACAGTGTACCGGTGTGATGGGTACATGCACTGGCACAGAGAACACACATACAAACACATTACCTTAATACTGTTCTTAAACAGGAATCCTGGCATGGAGAAGCCCTTCTTTTTATCAAGCGGCTCGCTGAATATGACGATCTGCTCAAAGAGGAAGATGCGCCTCTCTCTGCATCGAGGCAGAAGTCCTGCATCTTGGTCTGTGACCAAGAATGTGTCCTGCAAGAGCAGTTTACCCTGGGCAACGATTTTACCCTAAAACAAGAAATAAAGGGGGAGAAGGAAGGGGAGAAGACGACATTGCATTCTAAGTTATCCGAAGCTCTGTTTTCTTTAGACTTCCTCCTACAGAATAATGTATTTTTCTTTTATTAATTTATAGAGCTTAATTTTTTTTCTTTTACTATTCTTGGTCCTAAACAGAACAATTATCCAAATAAAATTCTTGCCAACCTTTGTATAGACTTCTGGCGCCTCAGTTACTATCACAGATTAAAAGTGGAATTTTAAACGTCTGGTTTACACTAGAATAGTGGTTCTCAAAGTCTGGTTCCTGCGCTGCCAGGAGGAGCTTGTCAGGCATGCACAGGAGTTTTCAGAGGCCCTTCAGAGGCTTCTGTGTGTGCTTGAGAGAGAACCACAGGACTAGAACTTTAAAAGCTAATTCTCTAGCAAAACAGTAGGAAAGAAAATAAACACTTCTCCTGCCTCCTTAACTCAGTAGTCAAATTTTTAAAAGAAGATTCTGGTTCTGAATTCGTCTTCAGGATATGTAATAGGTAATATGTAATATGAATAGTCTAGCAACTCATGCAAACGTATCTTAGACTAATGAGGAAGTATCAAGTCCCAGAGATGACAGAGTGGGGCCTCCTAGGTCCTACTACATCCACAGCTGCCATGGTCTTAAATGCTGAGGAAAGGAGACTCAGCTCTTATAGTACTGGGCCCAAGAGACAAAGCCCAGTCCTGCTTTTTTCTGCCACGAGGCACTGGGCTTCGAGCACAGACAAGTCCCCACCACCCCCCGCCAAAAAAAAAAGTTGAAAGAAAATAGCAAAGAAAACAGATTGAAGTAAAGTGAGAGAAGCCAGAAAACCAAGTGAAAAGAATCAGCTTTCTCCATGTGGAGAGAAACAATCCCAGACAAAAGAAAGAGATGGAAGGCAGAGGAGCTCTCTTAAAGAAGAAGAGCCGCATTACGTCGAATCCTTGCAGCCGCCCCACGCTCATCATGTCGTTGCACCGCCTGGGTACGATGCACATGACTTCCACAGCTCTCTGTGGGAGGGGAGAGAGAAGAGTGACAGTCCAAGTTCCTCTAGGGAAAATCTGACGTGCTCACCCTCCGACCTGAAGAGGTTCCGTTCTCCTTCCCCACCCTCTAGTGTGCAGGGCTCATGCAGACGCGCTGGAGGGACTCTGGAGGGACTCTGTCACCTTCTGCTCTGACCCCCTCCCAGGGCCAGACCACTGTTAGGAGACACTTGGGGATTAGGAGAAGACGCTGGTGGGGATTTGAGCGGGGACACAGCTGCTGACACATGTACCTCTAATTCTGATGTATCCAGACTGGCCTTTTTGGAATACTTCAGGAAGTCCTGCAAGGGAAATGAAGACGACATGATAATGGTGACAAAGATAACAGCAGCTAACCTTTATTATTTTTTTAAGAGACAGGGTCTCAGCATGTTGCCCAAGCTGGTCTTGAACTCCTGGCCTCAAGTGATCCTCTTGCCTCGGCCTCCTGAGTAGCTGGGACTATAGGAATGAGAGACTGCACACAAGCTAACCTTTTTGACCAGTCACATTGTGCCAGACACGGGGTTCAGCACTTCAGTTCTGAAAGAAATTTTTGCAGTGGCTATTCACAAGAGCAGTCGTAGCTCACTGCAGCCTCCAACTCCTGGCCTCAAGTTGTCCTCCTGCCTCAGCCTCCCAAGTAGCTGAGGCTACAGGTATGTACCACCACACCTGTCTGGTGACTTAGTTCTACTTTATCATACTATCATCTGAGTAACACCACAAAAAGGCATTCCTACGTAGATTTCAAGCTGCAGTACACAGAGTCAAACCAGATCTATCCAATGGTTCCTGTTTAATCCAAGACAAGCTCTTTGTCCCTCACTATATCCAGGTCCTAAGTGTTGTATATGAAGGAATCTCAATACACTTGAAGTCACTTTGATCACAGAAAAACATGTGACTCTGACTTCAGTTATGCTTAAGAATTTAAATCAATCGGGAGGGTGGGGAGGGATAACATGGGGAGAAATGCCAGATATAGCATGCACCTAAAGTAAAGTAAATAAATAAAGAAAGAAAAGAATTTAAATCAATCAAGGGCTAGTGCTAAGCCAACAGAGAGGAATACACAGGGATTCCAAATTTAATTTTATCCAAGGCTCCAAGAAGATTAGAAAATAATTTAAAGTTGATAGAGCGGAAGAAAAATCACTAGCATTCCAAGGTCTGTGGTGGGGAAAAAAAAGTTCACTTTTTACTGATATTTTCCTTCTGAACTTGATGTAAATAACAAATTGAGAAAAGCGTTTTCTTAAATTTTTAAGGATTAACTTATCAGAAATAATATATTTTTGACACAAATGATTCCCGTGTCCTACCAAATCCTTCTTTCCCTCACTGAGTCTTATTCTCTTGGCAAACCCTCTCCTGACGCTAGAGTCTGTCCTGCCGTCTCCTCACCTTCAGTAACAGCTGATACTTCATGATTCTCTGCACCGGTTTGATCAACAGATCTGTGAGCTGCAACCTGTGGCCAAGACGCTGCTTTAAGTCCTGCAGTTTTAAGACAGGGAAGAGATCGTCAGCGCTGTTCATTCAAGGGCAATTTTTTAGTCTTTGTAATTGTTAGAGAGACTACAACACTGGCAGTAAAAGTAATGGGGAAAAAAAGCACTAGACTAACTATAGCTTTGCTAGTTTACAGAATTTCCAAGTTTTACACTTTGACCTGAGTTGTTTTTCAAAACAGTCTTTCATGCTTGTTTAAAGGCGTTTTTTTCAATTGCTTTCTTTTATTCATACAAACATATATATTATTTTTAGGCTGTAAGTTTATGCCATAAATTATTTTGAATTTGTAATGAGACTTAAGTGTAACACTTACGAAAACCCTTATTTTTAACAATGACTGCAGTCTTCTAAATGCCAAGTGTATGACCACAGGCTAAATTCATACTCATTTTTCTGATTTATAGGAAAGAAATAACAGGTTCAGAAGTCTTATCACTCAGGCTAATTTTCTGAGGAAATTAGTCTCCTGGGAAACCAATGATACTTTAATTTTTACAAATCAGTTGGAACAAAAGATTCAGAAATACTTTCTGTTTGTATCTTAGGTCTTACCTCAAAAAAGGTATCAATGTATTCTGAGACAATGTGCTCAGACTTTGGTTTATTTTGACAATAAACTATGTACATGTGCAACCTTCTCTCCTAGGAATAAAAAAGGCAAACAGATGGGTTATAACCATGGGAAGTTCAATTAGAATGCAAGAGCACACGCACATTTTAGCACATTCACAAAAGGAATCATCTTAAAACCAAGCTGCATGGCTAAGGCTTTCGGGAGTAAATTCCAGATTCATGATGTAGATCAGTATTCCATGGTGTGGCTCCAAATCCAGTCCTTCCCCATCACTCCCTCATACACACCAAACCCTTCACTTTACAGTACCAAATATCAGCAAATACCACAGGTAGCAAAATAACAGTTTTTTTAAAAAACAGAGACAGAGTCTCACTGTGTTGTCCAGGCAGGAGGGCGTGGTGTGATCATGGCTCACTGCAGCCTTGAACTCCTGCGCTCAAATGATCCTCCCACCTCAGCCTCTGAGTAGCTAGGATTACAGGCATGTGTTATCATGCCCAGTTAATTTGTAATTTTTTTTTTGTAGGGATGGAGTGTTGCTATGTTCGCCCAGCCTGGTCTCAAAACTCCTAGCCTCAAGCAACTCTCCTGCCTTGGCCGCCCAAAGTGTTGGGATTACAGGCATGAGCCACTACACCTGGCCGAAACACCCTTCCTTAATATTAAACAAAGAATTACTGCCATCACTCCAAACCCTGCCAATAGTCCTATTAAGCCTGGCTGGTTTTAGTAGAGAAGAAACAGCTCTTTAATCTCAAATCCTAAAGGCAGAGGGGAAAAAAAATGTAGCCTTTCCATAAATCAGTAATCCTCAAAGCATAGTGTGCAGACACCCAGGACCCCCTGAGGCCTTTCAGTGGCTCTATTAGCTCAGAACTGTTTTCTAAATACCACTAAGATGTCAGTTGCCCTTTTCATTGTGCTGACATCTGTGCTGATGTGCAAAGCCAATGGTGGGTGAAATTGCTGGCACCTTAGCAAAAACTCTTCACTGCCACAAATTTATAGTTAAAAAACAAACAAACAAAAAAAAACAAAAACAAAAAAACAAGTTTCATTTAAGAATGTCCTGGATGAAGTAATAAACATTATTCTTTCCATTAAAACTCAACCATGGCAAAATAAGCCTGTCATTTCAAGGCAAACAACCAGTCGTGTTTGTCAATGAAAATTACAGCTTTCAAGCAAAAAATTAAAAATTTGGAAAATACATATTTGCCAGTCTGAACTTAACATTTAAAGACTTCAAAGAGATAGGTGATGAAGTTAAAAAAATTTGAAATTTTGGATACTGTGTAATGAAACATGTCAGCCTCTGGAAGACCTGCCTAAGTCCGTGATCTGCTATCTTCCAGTGGACTGATGCCTGATGTCACCGGACCATGCACGGCTGCAAGAGCCTCAAAGCCCAACAGTTCAATGTATTTAATGTCACAGCAAGGGAGAAGTTCATGGATAGGTTTTCAGATTCCACACTGCAACTAATCTTTAAGAAATGATCAACTGTCAAGTTCTGGTGTAGTATCTAAGAAAACTATATAATTATCTGAAAAGGCTATTAAAATACTCATCCTTTTCTAACTATATATGTGTGCGGATGAGTTTGTTTGGATACTTTAACCAAAAAACCTAGCAGTGGGTTGGATGCAGAAGCAGATAGAAAAATCCAGCTGTCTTTTATTCAGTGAGACATTAAAGAGACTGGCCAAAATGCAAAAAAACTCCTGTCACTAATTTCTAAAAATATATCATGATTTTTCCAAAAAACTTCAATGTTAATGCACTTATTTTTGATATACACACCATCTGACTGTTATGCTAAACCCACTGCAAGTACAGTTACATCTCCACTCAATACCTGCCTGTTCACAGACACCCCCAAATAATACTGTTCAGGCCTGGCTCTAGTCCTCTCTAACCAACCTGTACTGTTGTTAGCCACACAGCCAGCTTCAGCCAGGTGACTGGTAAAGCAGGTAAGTCATGTTGAAGAAGGGATTTTAATTTCAACTCACTAACACCGTGCAGTTTGATTTTTATCTTAAACATACATACTTGTGTAAAGTATAAGTGAGTTCTCCTCTAATCTGAAAAACCAATGACTAGAGATGACACTATCAGAACAGGATATAAGCAATGCTATTGTACTTACGTGTTTAACAAAAAGGGATCCTAGTTTTTCTGGATCTTCAAGGCACTTCTCTAACTCTCCTAAAAAAAAGCTGAAGAGAAAGGATAAAATATTAAAAGAATTTCCAAGATGGCCTTCTTAAGATTTAGGTTTGCATTTTTTTTTTTTTTTGAGAGAGTATCGCTCTGTCACCCAGGCTGGAGTACAGTGGTGCAATCTTGGTTCATTGCAACCTTCGCCTCCTGGGTTCAAGTGATTCTCCTGCCTCAGCCTCTCAAGTAGCTGGGACTATAGATGGGTACCACCATGCCTGGCTAATTTTTGTATTTTTAGTAGAGACAGAGTTTCACCACGTTGGCTAGGATGGTCTCGAACTCCTTACCTCAAGTGATCTGCCTGCCTCGGCCTCCCAAAGTTCTGGGGTTACAGACGTGAGCCACCATGCCTGGCCAGATTTATATTTTCAATAGTCTGTTCTGACATGAGCAACTGGGAAGTTTGAAGTATGTACTTAACAAATATATGGAAACTTAACAAGTATATGGAAAATCTTCTGTTAAGGTTTAAACGTAAAGGAACACAAAGTCACAGAAGATGAGGCATGACTGCGAATCCCTAGACTGGTGACCTTCCTGTCTTTGGATAATGAACATTTTCATCTCTGTTCAAGGACACAAGCGCTAATATCCTAGGCTGAATAAAGAGTGAAAAACAGATGTTTCGAAGCACTCGGTCATTTTTTTTATTTCTGAAAACTTGGTCTTTATATCTGAGAATTACATATTCATTCTAAGATAATTTTTAGAGACTCAAATTGGACAGCAGGTATAAAAAATTAAACATAAACCTGGCACAGGTAACATAAAGTTTTCTCAAATGTTATCAAAATCAACTTCTAGGTTATAAATATTAGCTCCCTTTAAGATTAAAAATTGGGTATCATCACAGTGACAAAACAGCTGTAGGACAACAATGCTCATTTTTTTCTGGGCTGTAGTTGTCTTTAAGATATATGTCTACTTTAGTTATCAACTATCACAAATTAAATAAATTTTTATTTATATTAATATTTGGTATTACATTAACCTGCAAACCACCATGCCAATTAATATTGTACTGAGGAATTTACTATCCCTGCTGCAGCAGACAGCATCTCTGGATGCAGTTTCTCCATCTGGTCATCTCAGAAACACTGTGTTGTTCTCACCTTCCCTTCACAGCCTTAAAAACCAGTCTTGGGGCTGGGTCCAGTGGCTCACGCCTATGATCCCAGCGCTTTGGGAGGCTGAGGTGGGTGGATCATGAGGTGAGGAGATGGAGACCATCTTGGCTAACACGGTGAAACCCCATCTCTACTAAAAACACAAAAAATTAGCCAGGCATGATGGCACACACCTGTAGTCCCAGCTGCTTGAGAGGCTAAGGCAGGAGAATTGCTTGAACCCAGAAGGCAAAAGTTGCAGTGAGCCGAGATCGCGCCACTGCACTCCAGCCTGGGTGACAGAGTAAGACACTGTCTCAAAACAAAAAGAAAAACAAAAAAAAAAAACAGTCTTGGAAGTAGGAGACTAAATCATAATACAAAATATCCCTTTTTGAATTGGTTTCACTATAGACGTTCGGTAAGTCTACAGTACAGAGCTATAAACTGGAGTGCTGTCTAACATTTACCACTCATGTAGCTATAAATCCAAATAAACTGGACATTACAGGGGATACGAAAATAAAGACCTCTGACCTGGGTTCAAATGTTTACATTCTAGTAGGAGAGAGACATATAGAAATAACAACACTACTTGATACATGCCACCATAGTTCCTCCTTATATCTGTCCAGTATTTCATCATTTACAATAGCATATTCCCATCTGCTATCTGCAGAAGAGAAGGAATCTGACTAGAAACTCCCAGGCCTAATGGAGAAGCAAGTATTGGAGCTCAGCTTCAGAGAGAGGGCAGAGCTTTGGAGGTGGTGACACCGTGCTCCACCCTGCGCAGAGGGAGCAGCAGTGTGCATCAAGACAGGAAAGCAGGAGGCCCAGCCAGGTAAACAGAGCAGACAGTGCACCTGGAACATTCCACTGGAAAACCAGTGGCCAGCATTAAGCAATCTTTGGATGACTGAGAATTTTTAAAGTTACAAGCAAAGCGATCTAAAGGGACAGGTATGTTGACAAGCTCCGGTAGGCAAGGTGAGCTGCGCAGCACCAGCCCCCAGATCAATCGCCTCCTGATTAGGTTAGGTACGGGGAATGTATTGGGATCAGATTAGAATTTCATGGGCAATCATGTCTACTTTTTCCATTAAAATTGAATTGAACCATGCATGGTGGCTCATGCCTGTAATTTCAGCATTTTGGGAGGCTGAGGTGGTCGGATTGCTTGAGCCCAAGAGTTCAAGACTAGCTTAGGCAACACAGCAAGACTGTGTCTCTATGAAAAATAAAAAAAAGTTAGCTGAGCATGGTGCTGTGTGCCTGTAGCCCCAGCTACCAGAGATGCTGAGGTGGGAGGATCACTTGAGTTCAGGAGTTAAAGGCTACAGTGAGCTATGATCGCACTATTGCATTCCAGTTTGGTGACAGAGCAAGACCCTGTCTCTAAAAAATAAAAATAGGCCACGTGTGGTGGCTCACACCTGCAATCCCAGCACTTTGGGAGGCCAAGGCGGGTGGATTACCTGAGGTCAACAGTTTGAGACCAGCCTGGCCAACATGGTGAAGCCCTGTCTCTACTAAAAATACAAAAATTAGCCGGGTATGGTGGCACATGCCTGTAATCCCAGCTACTCGGGAGGCTGAGGCAGGAGAACTGCTTGAGCCCGGGAGACGGAGGCTGCCGTAAGCCAAGATGGTGCCACTGCACTCCAGCCTGGCCAACAGAGTGACACTCTGTCTTTAAATAAATAAATAACTGGACAAATGAGTATCTACAAGGCCCCCTCATAACTTGTATTTACTCTAAAATGGCTGCAATTCTAGTTAGAAATACTTATTGAGGCTTATTCTATACAGATGTTGTTCTAAGTGCTTTGTAAAACTATTAACTTGGCCAGGCATGGTGGCTCAAGCATGTAATCCCAGCACTTTGGGAGGCCGAGGCGGGTGGATCATGAGGTCAAGAAATCAAGACCATCCTGGCCACCATGGTGAAACCCTGTCTCTACTAAAAAATACAAAAATTAGCTAGGCATGGTGGAGTGCACCTGTAGTCCCGGCTACTCAGGAGGCTGAGGCAGGAGAACTGCTTGAATCCGGGAGGCAGAGGTTGCGGTGAGCCGAGATCGTGCCACTGCACTCCAGCCTGGTGCCTGGCGATAGAGTGAGGCTCTGTCTCAAAACAAAACTATTAACTCAGTCACTCTTTATAGAAACCCACGACATGGGGAACATCATGATGTGGGTGTGCTGTGCACATGACGAATGGGAGTGTAGAGCAGGGAGGCTGAGGGCTCAGGGTCAGGACCAGGCCAGGAGCCCCGGCAGCCAGCCCCACGCTGGTGCTTCTAGCTACTTCCCTCCACAGACTCTCGACATGGACCAGCATGAAGAAGAGACGAAACTCTCTCCGTGCCACCAAATGCTACTGCAGAACTCCTGGGTACATCAATATCTCCTCAGGAGGGCACACAGGTAATACAATGAACAGAATAAATTCCCTTTGGCCTGGCCTGGCCTGCCTTGGTTTACTAAGTGTGGGTGCTTTGCACGCCATCGAGCACAATGCATATTTACGTACTCTCTGTGCCAGTCGTAAATCTGATGGATGTTGCCAAACACAATTTTGTCTTTTCCTTTCATGTCATCAGGAACACCATCTTCTTTCATAAGTGCCATGTAGCCCTACAATTAAACAGTTACGGTAAGTGCATTTCATGGAATATGTCTGAATCAAGTAGTGGCTTATTGATTAATAGTCACAGAGGGCAAAATGGACACTTGCACTATCTTGTAACCAGTTCTTTATCTAAAAACAAAAAACCCGAAATGAAAAGTATCCTTAACTGATACTTGGAATATACCCATTACATTCATTGCTGTAATGTTCTTTCCCTGAACTGTTTAGCATTCACAGATCAAAATTATTCTAAGGAATTAAAGAAGTTTAAATAAATGTAAATGGTTTCATTGAAACAAGTTTGTAAATATTAAATATTTGGTCAGAATCGTATCTCCTGTTTTCAGCATTTATCTCACAGAAGCATTTTCTTTTCTTTTTGGATTATTTGTGCAATCTGTTAAATAAGAATTTAACAATATTCTTCTTATAAATTGATTTTTAAACAACAGCTGACTGAATAAGCTGCTAAAATGTGGCTTAAAACTTCTATTTAATTCAGTCTGTACAAGAACCTCTTAAGTACTCAGGTTGCTTATCTCATTGTTAACAATGACTGCAGGCAAATCAAGCATGTTAAATCTTTTTTTGTTACCCAATTAACTGTAATAGCTGGTACTTTTAATGGGATGTGTAACCAAAGAGTACTGTCCTGTACAAATTTGCAAGGGTGAAAGAATACACAATAAAATTTTATACTACAAAAATAGCTTTTTGATGAGTGGAGTTTCTTACTCTGACTAATCCCCAAATTGACTGGCAGGGATTAGCCTAGAGATGGCTCTGGATCCAGTACAAAAGGCAGCGGTTTGCTGTGGCTACCGTGCTTGGCAACTTCTGGTCAATGGAAATGGCAAAGTATTCTGAACAAAACTATCAGTGAATGACCTGGTGCAGCCACAGTCCAAGCTCTGAACCTGGGTGGATTCAGGATGCAACTGAACCCACAGCTGGGCCACGCGCTGACTTTTCAACCAATAAGGTCTTCATTTCTGTAGCGATACTCACTCTTGTGAAATAATTAAGGCAAGATTCCTATCTACTAAGCACAATATACTTACTTAGTATCATTTAATAATAATAAATTATTTATAATTGTAAATTTTAATTGTTAAAAAATATTACGTTGATACACTAAGCAAAAAAGAAGTATTTACAACTGAATACAGATGAAGATAATTGGCTAAATTTAATTTTTCAGAAATACTTTGTTGGTCACTTTTTATTTTGGGCCAAACATATTTTTAAAGCTTTGAGAGGTGTTCAACTGTCTAACGCAATACTACTTTGGACAACTGTTGGAGCTGATACAAAATTATTAAATTGCTAAAAATACACACCTCAACCACGTAGCCAAGGTCCCGTACATAGTCACGCTCTGTCTCCACTAATTCTTGCAGAACGTAGCTGGAGAGAAAAATAGTGTTTATAATGCAAACTGTTTCCTAAATCAAATTTTTTGGTACCTTTGCTCCTGGTCAGGATGGACTCCTTCTGGGACTGAATAGTAATATATCAAATTTGTACAATTGGGTCTTAAATTCTGGAGGGTCTCAAATCACTTACAGGTTCAACTGGGTGACCCACAAGAGCTCGGGAGGTCAAAAGACACTTAGGCACATGTGCATTAGGGCAATCAGGGCAAATTCACCCTTCTGGATTCAGATCACATACAGGGACAACAAAGAAGCTTAGACATAACTTTATGACAAAGCCATGACAGTAAAGGAAGTAGCTTTTTAAAAAAAGATTAAGTCATTTTAACCTTCACTGGATATACAAGAAAAACTTTGAACTTAGATATTTAAAGCCTTGCATCTAATCACACCACTCAGAAGTATTTCTGTCTGTAACATTCAGTAACCATTTAAGGCCACTCAGATAACAGAAAACAATCATTTAATCAGTATAGCAAACAACTTCGATTAGCCTGAAAAGGCTCATTCATGTGCTGTTCAGTCATTCATTCAACCAACATCAATCTGGCACCTCTTACATGCCCAACACCATTGGAGGTGCTGGGATACAGCACTGAATAAAACACCTGGTCTCTGCCGTTTTGTAGCTTATGTTTTTTTTTTTTTTCTTCTTCAAAGCCAAGTTTAAGCCTTTTGTAACATTTTCCAGGACTCTTTTTACCATATGCTGCTTTACTGGAATTAAGAAACATTACCAATAAAGTATATTAAAAAAATATTCAAGTTTTTGGGACTGGTTCTAATTTTACATTACTTTCTTTTTCTCTCACAATCACATGTACAATAAAAAGTCTAGGAGTCTCTCACCAGACATGACAGAAGACATTTTTGTCTTGCATCATTCTTACTTATGAAGTATAATATACAAATAAAACAAGAAACTGTGGCTACGGCTTATTGTGCCCTTATTAGGTCCTGAGTCTGTTACATACGTACAATTACTCAATGAGAGGCCCTCGAGCTCCTCATCTTGGTAATTCAGAGCTGAATCTCAGCACATTTTTGAAGGCAACAAAGACAGGAGGGAACCCGGAGAACTATAAGAATGAAAACATTTCTGTCTTACTGTCTTCTCTTTAAAGAGCTGGATTTCCTTTCTTCCATCTCATCAATGGGTGAGGAGGAAGAGAGAAGGGAATTATCCGAAGGGTTGAAGGAAGGGCTGCTACTATCTCCCTGGTCAACAAGGAGTGAGCTAGGTCGATCCTCCAGTGCCTAGAAGAAATTGAGATAATCAACAACATTTACTGCCTACAGCTCATGACTGGCTGAAACTAAGATAAGAAAATATCCAAAGTCAGAAAACACAGAGAATGTGTTTGTGAAATTATAAAATCTTTATGTTTTATGAAATTACAGTACTTAATAACACAAAAAACCCAACTATTAATTAAAAAATAGTCAAAGGAAGTGGACAGAAGAGGAAAGTTGGAATGAAAAGGATAGTGAATTTATATACATTAACATATTCTATCTCCTGTTACCAAATAAGGAGAAATGTTATACTTGCTTGTCAGAGTGCTGCACCCATTTTTGGATATATCACACATATTTAGTATCTAGCAATTTTTTATTGGTTATATTCCTGCCAAATGAGCCACTGGGATGCGTGTGGGTCAGGCCAGTGTCGCGCCTGGACGTGGTGCCTGTGTTCCTTGATGGTGGACTATATAGCAGCATCAGCAATCTACAGTTTAAACAAACTTGGTTTGTTTCTTAATTATCCATGAAGCTTTGACTCATACTTCAATGCACACAGATCACCCAGGTAAAATCATCTCCATCTAGCAACTTGCATTCTATCCCTCTATACGAAATAGCAATCATGCTGGTCTTAATTACTTCTGCAATACATTCTTTCCCCCACTGTCTTTTGGTTTCCATAGGTGATTGTTTTTCTTGCTGTACCCCTGCTAAGACCTCACGCAAATCTTTGCAAGTGTTCAGCAAATCTGTAGGTTGAATATTGGTGACCTCTCTCTTCGGATTAATGTGACAATGACTGGTGACAGACTGCTTTTTAACTGGTACATATCAATCTTGTTGCTTTACCTGAATTCACAAAACACCTAAGATTTACAGTTCTTCTAACACTGCCAAAGCACCAAACTGGATATATAGATATGATTGAACAGGGGGAAAAATGTGACTAATTCATCCTTGGCTTGAACAGCGTAATAGAAAATGCAAAAATACCTCACTTAAAACATTTGATATTAATAAACTAAATGTCTAATACTTGCTCTATTTTTTCCTCTTAACGGTAACAGACTGAGTCTGATTTCACCGTTAAGCAGAGCTCTGAGGACACAAGTCTGTACTGTACATGCAATCTTATTGAAACACATGGAGCTATAAAAAACACACCAACTGCTGATCTTAGTTTTGAAAAACAGGACATTAAGTTAGTCAAGGAACAGAGTTTGACCTGAAAAATAAGTGCACTCTTTTAAATAAATAGCTATTGAGCTTTACCGGAAGAACATTCTGCTGTGGGTAGCAGAGCTTGTTTCACGCTCATCAGATCACATTTGTTTTTGAGAGTGAGGGGAGGATGTTCTGCCCCCCATCCCCCACCTGGACAGCTGAAGCTTGTTAGATTAAATTCTGCTCATTTGAACAGTGAGAAAAAAGAAAGAAAAGAAAGAGAAAGGCTCCAGATGCCCCTGATGCTGGAGAGGGCAGAGAGGTAAAGTCACGGACTTCATCAGTGTCCATGGGGACCCGTTTTCTGTAACAGGTGGAGCGGCTTTCTGGACATGCAACAAAGAAGTCTCCAGGCCCCTTGGCTGCCTGTCCTCAGATCTGATCTATCCTGACCAAGTCGGGCTGCCGAGAAGGTGCACATACTGTGAAGACGTGTAGTCGTGGTCAGACATCCTTGGCACTTTCATGGGTCCCATTTGCCTCTTCCACAAATGTGAGCGCGAAGGCTGTCACCAGCACAAGGCTATCTCAAAACCGTCACTACTGGGACTTCACAGATTTTGGATGAGTTATTGTGAAACTCTCTGGGTTTGGTTTTTTGTTTCCTTGTCAACTTCCTCCCTTTCTTACATGAATATAGTTCTAAATAGATATTCTATCTCTTACGAGATTTTTATTTATTTTTTTATTGAGACGGAGTCACCTATGCGGGAGTGCAGTGGCGCGATCTCATCTCACTTCAACTTCTACCTCCCGGGTTCAAGCAATTCTCCTGCCTCAGCCTCCCGAGTAGCTGGGATGACAGGCACGTGCCATCACACCTGGCTAATTTTTGTATTTTTAGTAGAGACGAAGTTTCACCATCTTGGCCAGGCTGGTCTTGAAGTCCTGACCTCCTTGTGATCTACCCGCCTCAGCCTCCCAAAGTGCTGGGATTATAGATGTGAGCCACCACACATGGCCCAATTTTGATAAATCATATTTTCTTAGAAAACTCCCCATTTCATTCAGGTTTTATTTTAAATTTACTATAAAAGAGTTGAAAATAATGTCTTATGATTGTTTGAATTTCCTGTTTTTTTCCTCTCTCATAATTTCTTAATTTTGGGAATTTGTGTTTTCTATTTTCTAGACACGTTACCTAATGTCTATATTTAAAAAACAAATTTTTGGTTTTATTATGCTCCTGTTTTCCAGCTCATTAATTTCTGCTTTTAACTCTATAAATTCATTCCCTCTGCTTTTCTTTGGTTTGTTGTTTTTCTAACATCTTAAGTTAGATGTTATTTTATTTATTTTCATTCTTTCTTATATCTCCCTTTATATTTTGATTAGCGAAGAGAAGAAAATCCCAAAGTCAAGTTCACACAGTCGCTGTGGCAGTGGGGTACTATTACTCTACTGCCGAAGTGCAGGAAAAATGCACAACCTTTAAAATAACCAGCTGGATGAAGAATGTGGAGGTAAGCCCGACAAGTGAATCCCAGTTAACAGTTTTCAGGGTGGTTTTTATATTTCAAGCCAAATCCTCAGGTTTTAGGTTTAGGTAGGTTCACTTCCTTAAACATCATACTATGTAACAGTTGGAACGCCTTGTCTCCTCTCCTCTCTAACCCAATAAACACCTACACAGCTTCCGATGAATAAACAATTCAGTGATTCAGTGTTCAAATCCAATTATGAAGGTGCGACAGCCTCAGACATCACTCACAAGAAAACTCATATGGATGCCTAAGGACCTACTGCAGAGTCAGGAAGCAGCAGAGGTTGAGGATATTACAATGATGCACTAGGGTTTTCTCTGACAAAAAGTAGTTCCCATTTGACATTAGAGCATTAGTGACAGGAAACCAAAGCAGGGTGATGCTTCTCTTGAACCAGAAAAAGAGGGGAGAATCTAGATTGCATTCCCTGGCCTAACGAAGAAGGGATGAATCTATCACCAAGTACGAACATGGTCCTCCTAAGGGAGGGGAAGGCATCAGTGAATGCCCATGTAGATGGAACCTGGTTAGGAGCTCCCACGTGTAGCTGAAAGACACAGTTTCCGAGGCTGAAGCACTTGCCAGGTGGAACTCACCGTAAGGAGACTGTGAACCAAGTCTACCTGACTCCAAAACCTATGCCTTTCCTATGTCAACAGCTTCTGACCACTGAAGTGAGCAGAAATAACTCAGTCTCACCGAGTAAACTGACAAAGTTTAATTCCTCAGGACTGAAAGAGGAGATTAAGCCAATAAGAATCAAAATTGACCACACCACAGAACACCTCTCCATTTGGAAGTCCACGTGAATTAATTACAAATGAATAACAGACCACATAAAATGCAATAAAATTTAAACATCTGCAGAATAATGGCCAGATCTGCCTCACAGCATTTTCTGGGAAACCATTTCAACGATTTGTTAAGAATGATTCTAATGGTCATTTAACTGATGTATATAAATGGCTTTTTAAAAAAAGTTTAAGGATGCTTAAAAACTCACTGGATACAATTTAAGCACCTTATCAACTTGTCTTTTAAAGAGATAACAAATAGGTAGCTGAACTCAGTCCATATTGGCATGGTTCCAAGCTCCTTTTCCTTCTTTGGTTTTTGTTTTTTGAGATAGGATCTCACTCTGTCATACAGGCTGGAGTGCAGTGGCACAATCTCAGCTCACTGCAGCCTTGACCTGCTGGGCTCAGGTGATCCTCCCGCCTCAGCCTCCCAAGTAGCTGGGATTACAGGTGCATGCAACCACACCTAACTGATTTTTGTATTTTTTTGTAGAGATGCAGTCTCACTGTATTGCCCAGGCTGGTCTTGAACTACTGGGCTCAAGCAATCTACCTGCTTTGGCCTCCCAAAGTGCTAGGATTACAGGCATGAACCACTACACCGGTCTGATTCTAAAATCTTAACCAGTGGAGTCCAAATTTGTGAGTTATATATCATGTCCTAGCAAGCTTCCTGTCTAATTTCAAAGCTCTCTGGGTCTTTTCTGAAACACCATGTGATTACCGGGAGAAATTTCCAGCTAAGGCAGGGTGACACATCAGTACAAATTTTTCTTTATATAATTCCCATTTGACTCAGTCAACCAATTTCATTAGAGGTTGTCTGTGGATGAAAGAAGAAATGGGAATGATACATCTGGTACCTAGTTAATACCCATATGCAGGAAGAGAAACTCCTAACTTCGAAGAAGTATACTCTGATGTAGCTATTCCAGTGTTGAAAATTCACCCTACAAATATAATCACAAACATGTAATGGATGTTTAGAGAAATATGGGAAACAAATATATATTAGGAATATATTAAAATAAATTATAGCATAATCATGTCTCTGATGTTTAGTGGCTAGTGAAGTTTTTAAATGTTCTGTGTGCCTCAATTCCTTGTCTGTCAAATGGGATAATAATAGTGCATAACAACGCATAGGGTTGCTGTGGGAAGTATAAAAATTAATACATGCTCAGCACTTAGAATAGCGCCTGGCTTAGAATAAGTTCTCTGTGGTATTAGTAGCATAGAATCCATTTAATGGAAAACTATACAGTTATCAAATAAAAGAGGTAATCTGTGTGTACTGATGTGAGAAGATCCTCAAGATAAGTTAATTATTAGAATCTTAAAAACTGAATTAATCCATTTGGAAAGAAAAAGCACGCACATAAATATGTTTGCACCAGCAAGGAAAACGCCTGGAGGGAAATGTATGTGTTCGCAGTGGTTACCTCTGGAGAATGGACTGCAAAGAGAGACTGAGGGCTTTTTACTTTGAGAGGAGTTGCTTTTAAAAGACATTGTCTTTCTAGGGAGAGCAGGGATAGCAGGATATACCAGTCTAAAAAGTTGTAACCACTGGTGGTTTTCCACTTCCCAGCTAGGAACACTAAAAAAACAGAAATTAACCGATTTGAATCAGTTAGAGGCAACACATGCCTGTCTTACTTCAAAGAAAAAACATTTAATTTGGAGCTTTTATCAAATGAACCCACGTTGACCAACTAGCAACAAAGAGATCACTAAGAAAACAAAGCCCTTATGTAATAACGCAAACCCTTCTCTCTTACACATTCTAAACCCAAATGAAAGCTCTCAGAGGTTGCAAAACAAAACCAAGAGTCTAACTGTGACCCTGGCACATCTTCAGACAGACTGGAGTTGACCACATTGGCAGTGACTGCAGTCAGGGTGTGTGCATTGAGGTTTGCCTCCAGCTTCTAGGAGGGAACTTGTAAGCCCTTGGAATGTTCTGCTTAATGAGAATGTTTGTTTACCTGGGGGCCTGGGACCAAGGCAAACAGTATATGCTAGCAATGTGACAGTGTCTTGCTCTCTGGAGGAGCAGGAGACTACTAAGGTCAGCCACACAGATTAGACAGCCATATGTGTCTCAGCCCAAACAGACACTCAACACCAAGGCTCAGGTGAGCTGCTGTGGTTGGCATCCTTTGTCTGCTGGTTCCTTTGGGAGAGGATGGCTGACAGCTTGAACCTGGCACTCCCTGAGACCTGCCCTATGAAGTTCTTCCCTTGTCTATTTTGATCTGTGTCCTTTCATGGTGATGCACTGTAAATGTGGGAATAACGGCTTTTCTGAGTTCTCTGAGTCCTTCAAATTAATGAACCCAAGGGTGGTCATGGGGACTCCCAAACTTGCTGTTCAGAAGTGAGGGTGATCTTGGGGACTCCTGACATGTGCAGTAAGTCACAGCCACCTTCTGCAGCCCAGAGCAATAAATGGACAAGGGCAAATCCATCTGCAAGTAGCAACACAGAGTAGTTTCCAAATGTCAAACTTTCTCTGGGAGGCCTTACCATCTTGCTTTTCACAAGTTCCTCAATTGCACTGACGAGCTCGGCTGCACTCGGTGTTTCGGAGCTGGTGGGGCGGACTAATAACCGAGAAGAGGCCTACGGAAGAAATTAAGAAAAGGGGGAGGGGGAAGGTCTCACATTAGTAACGGGTCAGACAGTAAATTCCCCTGCAAGCTTCATCTCTTTTTAAAGTAATTCCAGACAGAAAGACCACAAGTTTGTCTTTGTTTGCATTTATTTCAAGTCATCCTTTTGAATTTACAATATTCTGACAAGAAACATGAAATAAAACCTGTCTGAGATACATGTGGAAAGCAGACAGTGTCTGATTTGAATCGCAGTCATGTAACATCGTAGTGTTTTTTTAAAGAGGTGACTGGGCAGGGGAGCATTCTAACTGTAACTTTCACAACTGCTGGCAAGGCTCTAGGCTAGGGAGAAGGAACAGAGAATCTGACCTATGGCAAAATGAGAGGCTTAGGTCTAGAGAGATAATCCTGGAATAATCAGGAAACAAAACCGGATACTAAAAATGGCTTTACTGTGTTTATGGGATTAAGAAAAAAAGAAACGAGGAAGAGGAAAGGAGCGGGGTGCGGTGACCAGACAGGGAAGGAGGGGGACGAGCTCACCATTTTCTGTGCCATCCATTTCCCCATGATTAGTGCAGAGTACAGAAGAGCTGAGGCCTCACAAGCTATCAGATGCCACTTATGGCTAGAATCAAGGGCATAAAGGGGTTGACAGGAAATCTGGGGGAGGGGCTACTAAGTTCGAGTTTCAGTAATTGGCAAACACAACATGTTTGCAGATTACTTGAGCCGTTAATTAACTGGAAACTAGAAGGGGCATAATATGAACCTTGCTTCATATTAAGGACAGCGGCGAGGCATGCGACCCACAGCGGGCTGTCCTGGCCATGCGTGTCTCACAGCAGACAGATACGGGCTCATACACTCACAAACAAGGCTTTTACACGTGTGGGTCAAAATATGCACTTTGCAAAACAAATGTTGGTTTGGTCTAATGACATTTGGAATATGGGGTGAAGAAAACAAAGAAAAAAATTCAAACGGAAAGGTAAGGAAATTGAGCCAAAACAGACATAGAACACAAATCAACATAATGCTGCAGTGAAAGTTTACAAAAAGAGAAAACAGAACAAAACAAAAAATTAGTCACAAGATTATATACTGTGTGGGAACATCACTACAGATTTTTGTAAATGAAGAACTGCTACTGATAATAGTCAATGAGGTAACATAGTAACCAATAAATGATTCTAGCAAACAGAAGAATACAGTGCAGATCACTCTTTAAATAGAGAAAAATGCTTCCTTATTTGGTGAGTAAGTCAACAAGGACCAGCCCCTCAATGTTTGGATAACCACCCAGATTTAAGAAACGCCAGTTTTCTGTTTTTCAAAAAGGTATGGCTTAGTGTCTTAAAAAACAGCGCAGGAAATGCCACAGAAACCACAAAGCCCCATGTCCTGGCCAGTTACCACGTCCATGCACTAGGTGGGGTGCGGGGGCCACGGTCCTCTCTCACCTCAGGCTCCCCATTCCTTCTCCCCCACACACAGGGGGAGCCTGAACCTCAGATGCACACAAAACTCCAGGACTCAAACCTGTGCTCAGTGCTGCAGCTCACAGCCATTGGTGCAGGCCCTGCAGCACCCTTACAGTGCGTGGACGCCCTGTTAAAAAGGGAGGAGGGAGGCTGGGCGCAGTGGCTCATGCCTGTAATCCTAGCACTTTGGGAGGCTGAGGCGGGCGGATTACGAGGTCAGAAGATCGAGACCATGCTGGCCAACACAGTGATACCCCATCTCTACTAAAAATTCAAAAAATTAGCCAGGCATGGTAACACATGCCTGTAATCCCAGCTACTCGGGAGGCTGAGGCAGGGGAATCACTTGAACCCAGGAGGTGGAGGTTGCAGTGAGCCCAGATGGCGCCATTGCACTCTAGCCTGGGTGACAGGGTGAGACTCCAGCTCAGGAAAAAAAAAAAAAAAAAAAAAAGGCGGGAAGGAGGGAGTAGCTGTCCATCAACAAGGGGTGGTGGACATGTCTGCCTTGGGTTAAGAGGAGTGCATAATTTGACTTGGCCTTGCAGCTGCCTAGCACTGGCTGTGGCCAATCCCAGGTCGTAAAATAGAGGGTGACTAATCCAGCAAGTGACTGTACAAGTACTGACAAGGGAGTTAGGGAAGGAAAAAGGGAAGCATGGAGGAAAATGTTGATAACGTTATCTGTTTTATTCAGAAAACTTAGTTACTGCCAAAAAAAAAAAAAAAGGCGTCACCAGTAATGACTTCATAGCATGATTTTCAACACCTCACAATTCTGAGGGCCACAACAGAGCCAGAATGCTGGAGGATGTGCAAGCCATGTTGAGCAGGTTTCCTTTCTGCTATTTTTATTTTTTAGGGTTCTACAACTGGGCTGACGAAATCCTTTTAGATTACGTGAGAACTCAAGAAAACAAATGACTTTCTTGGCTTGAAGCCACCACACAGACTTAGAGAGCTTTCAACTCATTCCTACACTTTGACGATTATGCCTGCATTCCAGTGTAGGGATCCTACAAACTCACCTCTGGCATGTTGGAAAAAGCACTGGACAGTGACGTAACCTCATCTTAAACCAGAAACCTGTATGCAAAAACCTCACATAGAGGAATGGCCAGCTCTTCATTTAGTGATGCCGTCAGGCAGACCTTCGTGGGATATCTCTGATTGTTCTCTCAGGGAGTCTAGTCAATACATTGGGAAACTTTAAAATTACTTTAAAAGCAGCAATTACTGAAGCATCATTAAAAATGCATTGAGCCACATATGTAGGAGAAACTGCACCCACTGGCCTACTACTATTCTGAGTGGCTTTTTACTCATACTTTTGGGGTGCAACCAGGCTGACATTGCCTGGAAGAGCACTGCATTGCCCTTTTCCACACCTTGGAGCTTCCCGTCTCCTGAAACAAGGCTGGCGTGGAGCACCTACTGAGAGTGCCCTGCCCTGGCACGGCAGGCATGGATCCCCCAGCCCTCGTCCCCCTTTACCTTGTCATCCTGTGAGTCCGGCTGGAGGAGGCTGTGCTGCTGGATGGCCATGGGTGGCGGCAGGGGCACGGCATCGGCCCCCTCCTCACCTTCCTCTTCTCCACAGCTCTGCATCCCCGAGGAGGAGGATTTGGAGAGGGTCCCACTGCTCAGGCCCTCGTTCCGGCCTCTCTGAAATCCAAATGAGATTTGCTCATTACATCCCAGGCCAGTTCACAAACATGGAGTCCAAGGGCTACTTGGAAAAGCAAAGTGGGGACAGAGACTGGGATGGCAGAAATCAGGAGCAAAGCTCTTCTTGACCTTGATGGCAACTTTTCCTTCTCTTCCTGCAACCCAATGGCCTTGCTTGTCAACTTGGATGACAGAAGGGCCACTGAATGCGTCGTATAAAGGGACTGCCAATGTGATCTGTTAAGGTCTGAACACATCTCATCTTTGAGAAGCCAATTTTTAAAAAGTTTAAAAAATTTGAGCTATAGCCCTCACGTTGATTTAGTTCCTTTGGTCTAGCTGATTTCATTTTGGGTATCCTGCTATAGAAAAATTCACTGAAATAATAAGGGCATAAAAATACAATCCAAGATGCATTTTAAGCACTGGATCTAAGAATCCTTTTCCTCTATTCTCATTGTTAGAAAAAAATTTCAGTTTTAGTTCTCCTAAGAGGACAGAGGTTTATAAAGCAGACACATAGAACATACCAACCCCCACAACGTGACAAAATCTCCTGGTAAAAATAAACCCAGGAAAAAACCCAGCAGAAAACAGATACCTGCCAAATAAATGAAATAACACAAATTGGATCCTCAACTCTCCCTTTTCTTTTTCGAGGCTGTGTGGGGCTTGAGTGGGGGTGGATCCAAGTTAAAAACTCCGAGGACCCTCACTGACACCACCAGTGCTAGAAGGCCATCTCCAGCATCATGAAGGAATTCTGTTTCTTGCAATATAATTTAAAGCCCCTCTTGTCAATAGGCCATAAAAAAAATCCCTGGCTGACCTACATGCACTTATCTTTGGTGACATGAGAAGAACCCCATGTTTACTACTGCGCCCACAAAGTAAATTAACTAGGTATTTTCTACTCAAGACAAGCTGTTAAGTATAATAAATATTGGAGGAAAACAATAGGAAAATGCAAACATTCCACAAGTCCTTCCAAATTTCCAATTTGAGCTTTATCTGCAAAATGCTATCGCACTGGTCAGCTCAGAGACTGCCCCAATCTTCCGCAGACTACACAGAGCCTCTGGCTTTGGCTCATGGTGGAGTGGGGAGGAAAGGGTCGTAAAGCCAGTCTGGGCTCCTTCCTGGCCCAGGCCTGGGGGCTAACTGGGCCTGGGGCGCATGGTGGTCTGATTTATTTTATTTTTATTTTTTTATCAGAAGCCACATGTGGTCCAGTTCAATTTTCTTTCCAGATGTCCCCGCTAAATCTGTCTGCTAAGCAGAGACTTGAATCAGAATTTCTGAGGAAGTGTGGAAAACAGAACCAAACCAGTTGATTCATAAGATAAGCAACTATTCCTGCAGCAAAAGCCCAGCCGGCCCCATCAGGCAGCCGTCCAGGTCCAGCGGGCAGAGCCTTACCTCCTCCACCGTCTCGTCCTGCGGGGTGGCTGCGCTGTCGTCCGAGTCCTTCTGCGAACCGGCGTCGGCGCTCTTGCGGACCTCGCGGCTCTTCTTGTGCTTGTGTGCCAGCTTCTTCACGTGCCCGTCGGCCTTGCCGCTGCTGAGCCGCCGCACCGGGCTGGTGAGCCACTTGCGCAGAGTGTTGCCCGGCCGCTTGGGGCCCGGCGAGCTCTGGGCCCCGATCATGTGGGGCTGGAGGGAAGCCACGGATGCAGGTGGACTGGCGTCATTACTGGAGACTGAGAGTGAGTCTGCCAGGGAGAAGGAGAGGGAGCATCACTGACTCGTACAGACCCTCCCGATGGGGAGACCGTGCCATTTTGCCCGCAGGCTTTCGGCCCCCAGCTGCAGGGACAGGGAAGCCAGTGGGCTGGGTGGGACGCCTCACCTGCAGGATTTGCTTATGGGGTGTGAGATGAGAGGAGCTGATGCTTTACTCTTCTCAAATGTGTAGCAAATGTGAGTTCTGCTAAAGATCATTCTCAAGATGCACTGTCCCCTCCAAAATCACCCACGTCCCCAATCCTGAAGCCCAGCATCATTACCAGCCAGATTTAAGATGTTATTCACCACATAAAATACTGTGGATATTGGTACTGTGGACACTGGAGGACAGAATTTTAAAATCATTTTCGCCCATTTTCTTGACAAAAGCCAACCAAGAATAATTTAAAGGAAATTTTGAGAAGTTTTAGCTATGCTAACTGACATACTTACTGTAAACTAATCCCGTCAAAGAAATGCATTAGTTTGATTCACTACCAGTGAACAAAAGCAGAATTCTGTAATTATTATGGATAAACTGACAGCGATTTGTCCTGGTGAGACTGACCAGCAGCAGCCTCTGGGACAGCCAGGGTCCAGGACAAGGTCGGTGGCTGGAAAGCGGCAGAGCTGCTGGGGATCTCGGAGGAGCGGTCCTCAGCCTCTTTCCTGTTCCCCGCCAGGCCACAACAGCACATGGGGACTTTGCTCACAGCCTTGACAAACTTACCTCATGTGCCGAAGCAGACATCAGCAACAACGAACAAAAACACCACCACGTTTTAAAAAGAAATGTGAGGAGGAGAAGCCTTCCTCAAATAATCAAAATGCTCTACAGAAAATATATGCAAATCAGCTTCTCATTGGATCTCAAAAATTAAATATAGTTGACCTGGAGTGGATGACATTTCAAGAGAAAAAAAAATCCATTTCTTTTTTTTGTTTTTGTTTTTCAGGCAGTCTTGCTCTGTCACCCAGGCTGGAGTGCAGTGGCGCAATCTCAGCTCACTGCAACCTCTGCCTCCCGGGTTCAAGAGATTCTCTTGCCTCAGCCTCCCGAGTAACTCGGACTACAGGCGCCTGCCACCACGCCCAGCTAATTTTTGTATTAAAAAATCTGAAATTTGGGTGACCGCAGAACTCAGCCAATCCATGGACTTGTCTGATGTCTACCGTACTCAAAAACTAGTGAGGGCGAAGGCTACTGGGCCCCTTCCCGAGCTCTTGGCTCAGGGCTCACCACGGTGGCACTGAAGGAAGTGCTCTACTTTAAAAACCGGACCGGTGACGATGGTGATCATTCACGATGCTTGTTATTTTCTCAAGTCTTTTGAAGTCTTATACATATATTGAAACTTATCTTGCCAGTTACTCCTTTGCGCAGACACCTGTAGGGGCTGCACTGCCTCTCTGGCTCTGGATACCCTTCCCTGCTGCAGGTAGACCCTGTGATTACAGGGGCAGAGTCAGCAGCAGTTTCCCACCAAGTGCTCCCGACACTGGGACTAGACAGCACACGCCTGTCTCACTGCTGTCCCATTCCTTCCTTTGCCCAAGACACAGATTAGTGAAGGGTATAATCTTCCAGAAGCAGATGATGAGTTTTAAGCAGGATCACTCATTCTTAAAAATCTGGATTTTTCTCAGAGGCAAACTATGGTTCAGAACCATCAATATCTGTTAAAGAATATCCCTTTCCCCTCTGTATATATGCTTGTATTATGTTTGTGTACATATATGAATATATATTTTCTCATTTGTTTATTCCATTTTTTAAAAAGAGTTACTAAAACATTTCCGCATCAGGCTCACTTTCCTTTGGTATGGTCTGGAAGAGGGAGGAAAGAAATGAAATCCATTCCCAGAGACTTTCTCAGGTGCCGATTTAAGATAAAACGCAAACGAGGTAGACATAGTCCCTAGCCTCAGGAAGAACAAAGAGGAGGGTTTAGATGACAATTATTCAAACAATATTTTTTAAAGCAACAACTGCTAACAGAACCCTGCACTGCCCACAGCAGGTGGCAGATTTCAGAGTCACCTGGTGTGCTGTGACTTGGAGCCAAGCCCTGGATTTCCCACTGGACAGAGATAAGGAACGCCTAGTTTCTTCACCCATGTGACTCACCACACAGTGATTTTTGGATCACAAAAACCTATCCTGTACTATAGGTGAGGTACAAACCCTGTTAGTGTTAGGGCTGAAAAGGGGAAATAGGAGGAGGAACCATGGAAGGCTCCATGAAGGATGTGGCACTGAAGCTGGCCTTTGAGGGAGGTGGGCACAGGTAACCCAGACACTAGTCAGAAGAATAAATATAAGTTCCAGGAAGGCAGGGGCCTTGTCTGCCTGGGACCTGAGGTACTCCCAGGGCTCTGCACAGTGCCTGGCATACAGTAGGCACAGAAGTACTACAGAGAAACATCAGAAATCGACAGCCTAAAGAAACAGCAAGCTGATTCCCAGCTGATATTTTAAGGACAGTCATTTCTTGGACATAGATTCACAATTGCACAAGGCAAGGAACTACGGGTGTGGCCCGTGGGGAGGTCGGGAGACATCCTAGATGCCTGAGATGCGGTGAGGTGTCACCAAGGAGCTCTGCTGTGCCTTGGATAAACTGACAGAGACCACACAAAGAAACAAAACAAAATAAAAATGACCCAGGCCCACTTATTTTAATAAAATGAAATCAAGTGCAGGTCTTAATGTTCATAAGCAGAAAACGTACACATCACAACTAGTAGGACCTCAGCCAATAAATCAACTTCACAGACATTTCTGGGTCTATAAGTTAGAATTTGGGGGGAGTTGGCATGGGAGTATGAACAACTAAGTGGTATGAACCCTAAATGACACCTACCAAGAATTCTGGCCTGGTCCTTCTGTCCACCCAGACTTGCAGGACTACAGAGAAGCAGGTGTGCTCTTGGAAAAGAGTGTGCAGGGCAGGCAGGGACACAGGGCAGCCCTGAAGCACACAGACCTCCCTACTGTTCAGCAGATCCAGCGGCCTCTGCATGCATGAGAGAAGGAACCACAGCCAATTAATAATGCTTTGTGGCACCCAGCTGGCGTTACAAGGATGATTCCCAGGGCATTTAGCCTCGCCTGGGAAAGGAGCTAGCTGTAAAAATCGTTGAAAAAGAAAAGGAAATTAAATATGTCATTTCCCAGCTTCTCTCTCTGGGCTTAGCTGCAAGGGATTTGGTTCTTTGCACTCTGGGAAGCTGGTTCAAAAAAGTTTTCCTGCTTACCTGGCAGGTTAAGCATTAAAAATGTGGCAACGGTCTGTCTTAGAACCAGGTGGGGTCAGGGCTGCCCAAGGTGGGAGCTCATCGGTGCCACGGATGAAATGCAAAGGACGGTGTGACACTGCCATTGATGAGAATAAGCAGGTTCTTCCCCCGAGTTTTTACTTATCAAATGATGGAAGTAACATTCTTTCACTATGCTGGAATATTTATGACTTAGAAAAGCTAGCAGTAGTCATAAACTATAAGAAAAATTCTGTGGAATTTAAAACATTTTACTTTGAAAAAAATTTTGTTTCAGAAGTCTGCAAATGTAGAGGGAAAATTATGACCCCTTCCCCTTTTATTTGTTTTTAACAAGAATGTTCAATGCTTCATGCTATTTGACTCTTCTGGTGGGTGTGGGGGGGTGGGAGAGTTTTTTTTTTTTTCCCACAATACAAACTTCTTTGGCCTTTATCAATGGAATGTAACAGTCTATGCCTAAGCTTTTTGCTGGGCTGTGATACAATGTACACATTAGGAGTTAAAAAAGCTTTAAGTCTTTAAACTTAATACCATCATTAACAGAATGAAATAAAGTATCTGCTACTATTTTTAGGTATCTGAAGAATACAGACTTTGCCCACTAAACCAGCGACTCTGTTGCAAATTTTGAATTAAATTCCATGTCCTAATGGTATCTTGAGTAGAATTAAGGTCTCCAAAGTTACTGGGCAGGATGAGGATATATCACACAATAAACACAGAGCTCTATCATTCTGAAGTCTCCATGGGAAGATCTTAAATTACTTTTGTGCACACAGTTGCCTTTTCCCAGAAGAGGTCCTGACGGCTGTGAACACAGAAGCATGAGGCCCGCTGTCCAGATACCCACACTGTGCAGGCATGCTCCTGTCCTTTCAGCACTGTGTCCTTAGTTTTCTGCTCAGGATTTGATTGCAGATGGCTCAGCCCCATAACAAGAGTAACCCTCAAGAGGAGAGCCCTGTGGTTAGAGCCCTGTGTAATAGGCTCACGACCACATTTTCCTAGCTAGGCAACTGTGAAGGCAGGAAGCAAACCATGATCTTAGACTCCAGGGCACCATGTCTGGTTGTTTCCAACTACATGCCCAGGTGCCAGCAGGCATCCTGGCATACATCTGGAGCTTAATGAGTATACACTGAATAAACGACAAACAGGCGAGCCAATGAACCAGCTGCAAGCTATTATTTCTTAGTCTATGCATACTGACTGATAAGTCAACTACTATGAATGGCGATGTCCTGAGTTAGTGGTATATCCTGATTAACCCTGAAGTGAACACAAGCGAGACCCTGTCTCAAAAAAAAAGACCCATCTATTATACAAAGAAATAGTTCCTCATCTCTTGCCTTTCCCTCAACTCTTACCATCTTGGAAGAAAAAAAGTCAGCGAACTCAGTCCTGCTTTTTCATCCCATCACTAACTTCCTCATCAGCAAGAACGCCTTCAGTTCCCACTAGGCCTGGTTTGAGAATGTGCTTCCCCCTTTTCAGCTTGGGGCAACCCACGATCCAAAGCCCAGATGGATGAACCATGAGGGATGTCAGAAGAAGTGCTGGACTCGTCAAAGGGCCCAAGTGAGCCTGGTGCTCCCACTCCACAGCAAACATTTTGGCATGTGATTTTCCCCATCTCACAGGGTTGTAATAGGATTAAAATAAATAATGGGAAAAAACAAACTTTACAAACTGTTAAGTGCTGTTTACAAATGTAGGATGACTGAGGCATAAAGGACTCCATGATGGCACAGAATCACTACATTGTGTTTATATTAACTGTGAGTACCCAGAAAACAAGAATTAGGTTTCATCACAATTAGACTTATAACTGCAGGCCTAACATGGTGTCCAGGATGTACTAAAAACCACTTTTAGACAAATGAAGGATGAATGAAGCAATCTAGATGAATTACTGCATTCTATTTCTATTTTTAAAAACAACTTATCCCTTATTAAGAGGACAAAGTAAACTTGAGCACAAAAAGATACTATAAGCCCATCGCAGTCACTCAAAAAGATGTTCAGTTGAGCACATGAGAAAGCCATTTGTGATCTGCTTGAAGCCCCAAGAGAGAATCAATAAAGTTCATCCCTTCTTATTTTGAGGGAAAAATCCTCAGTAGATGGCTTCCTTGCTGAAATAAGAGTTCATAAAAAGTTCATGCTACATTTCTTTCTAAATAAAAAAAGAAAAAAGGTAAAGAAAGAAGGGAAAGCAGAAGTGCTGACGTTCAGCCCCATGCAGGAAGAGTTTCAGCATGTGAAACTCACACAAAACGCGGGGGCTGCTGGGAGAAGAGAGGTTGCTTTCTAGGCCCAGTCTGTAAATTTGGGACATCTGTGATTAATAAAAGCCTTTTTAAAAAATTGTTTTTAAAAAGGTTAGGGTTGGGGGAGACAACCATATCCTGCTGGTCGCAGACCAAGGAGGATCAAGTTTCACTTTAACCCTCCCTTTATCTTCACAATGGTAAAAAGTTTTAAAGACTTCAGAGTGTTCTAGAGTAACAACTGCATTGCTGAGTAGAGTGAGCTAAAACTTAACTAGAAACTCCCAGCCTCTGAATTTGGAAAGGTTTCACCCAAATCTTTGCATTTCTTCCATTTCTGTCTCACTAGCATGTGCACACCAGGAGCGGTGGCTTTTGCTGCTTGTGCGTGCTGTCTACCTGGAGTTCAGAGTCTGCCTGGGACACACAGGTGTTCAATAGGTATTTGCTTGGTGAGGTCTTTACACATGAGTGGACAGTTCAGGCCATGGGGCCGGGATTCCAATAACACCCCTGCCATCTGCTGCGTGTGGGTTCTTATGAGTCAGTGACCCTCTTTTTGCTTCAGTTTCCTGATGTGTAAAATGACAGTGATTCCTCTAGCCTTATCAGGCTGCTGGGGGGAAAAGGTACAAAAAAGGTCTTTGTAAACTTATAGCCTAACACAGTATGAGGCAATACTCACATTGATGTGTAGAAAAAAAGCTGCACAAGGCTGAGGAAGAAAGCAGGATGAAGCTCAGCAGCAAGATGACTGATCTTAGGACAAGCACCCAAGGCCCAGAGTGGGAAGAAGAGCTGGGGCTGTGAAGGCCGAGCCTCCCTGGACAAGCATGGGTCACAAGCCCCACAAGGTCACCATGCCTGTGCTGTGACTGGCAGCCCTCATGCCACATAATGTCGGCCAAACATGCACACGTGGGGCCGCAGCTGACAACCAGGGCATTTCTGGTGAGATGCGGCCACCACATGGATGCCCTGTTCAATAGCGGGACCGTTCTGGCGAACATCTGTCTTGCATTTAAAATTCTCCATGCTGTCTCCCCAAAGGATTTTAGCTAGTTGAAGACAGATATCCCATCTTTCTGTTCATTGTACGTGTTCAAAAATACCTGACAGTCAAATGAACAATGAAATGATGCCTTGATAAAAACTAACCAGGATAAAGCACAACTCAGAGGCATGTTCTTGAAGCAAAGGGCTAGTTTAAAATTTTAGTTGTAAGGACTTAAAAAATGTTCACTTCGCAGTTATTGTTATGTGCCTGGGAAAGCTAATTCAAGGACACTTTGCAGCAACTGCTTCCGACGTCTGAAAATAACTCCATCAGACTATTTGAAAAGAGGGCGGTCAGGGTGTAATCACGTATAACCGGCCTATAGCAATTTCTCAAACCTCTGTCTTGTCAAGAATTTATTGCTGTAAATCACATTTTTATTCAGGAAGCTCTTCCACCATGCAAGGGAGGCTGTAATGCAAATGTGAAAATCAGATCTATAAATTACTTAGAACAATCAAGTTCTTAGCTTATGACTGTTGACTGTGTTAGTTCAAATGTTCTAGAGCAAAATTTCTGAGTAAACGATTGTCATCTCTACACTCTCAAACTGGGTTTTAATTCCAAGGTTTGGGAATCAAGGTGGTTTTTTTTTTGTTTTTTGTTTTTTGTTTTTAAGAATAAAGCAAAGACCACAGCGCACTAGAAATTCTCTTGCAGATCACATAAAAACTGAGTTAATCTGTAAATTATTCTTCTGGATGCAACTTCCAGGGACTGCATTGTCTCTTCTTCTTACATAGTGATTATAATCACTCCTGGGCAATGCATATTAATTTAAAATGATGATGATGAGACAAAGCTGGGGTATTACTTGGGAAATCTTAAGCAACTGACCTGCCCAGTGATATGGTTACACTTTTGGTGGTTCAGAATATAAAGGTATTTTTATAATATATCTCTAGACTTAAATCTATATGCTACTTATAAGTATCTGAAAAGGTTTCTTGCCTGACTTCGTTTGTTCATTCCAGTTACCTTGCTCTTACATATGTTTTGTGTATCATCTGTGGGTACCAGTGAGTCTTAATTTGTTCCTCAGCAAAAGAAAGATTCATCAGGGGTTGAAACACCAGATTTAGAATGGACACTGGGTCCTCAGGGAGTTCTCTGCTTCTCTGCACATACCTGGGTTCCAGGGCTTTACTCTGGACTGCAGCTGTTTGTTATGCTGTCATGTCAGCATGGGAAATCTTTACAACAGCTAGAGAGGCACTGAGAGTCAGTTTGGGGGATGGTAATGACTGAAAATGTGGCAAGAGACTATTAAAAGCAAATTTTACATATTGCATAGTGGGTCCTAAATGCAAAAATATTAATTTTGTTTTTGCTTTCAAATATGAATTGAACACAGAAAACATGAAGGAGAAAGTTAAATTCCCCAGCCTTTTTTTTTTTTTTTCTCAATCCCAAGATTCAGCCAGAGGCCCAACACAGCACTGCCACGGCTCATGCGGTAATGAAGAACACATGGTCTTTGCCGCCTGAGAAAATGCACATAAATGACCAACACTTCCACCGTTCTCTGCACAGCCCCCTCCCACAAATTCAGTGGGGAGCTTTCAACCGCAGACACCTCCAGGTGACCCTGAATGCTGAAACACAATGGAATCACTGGCATCAATTAAAACCAACCCAGTGAAAAACAACTGCTCTTGTGAATTCTGAAAATGAGGACACACAGCCGTCTCCTCATTTTGGGCTAGTCTTCGTGAGTCATGGAAAGAGAACGGCCTCGTCACCACTCAGAGTGAGGAGTCCTAGAGATATGAGGCCGGTGATGTCGATCTCACCAAACAGAACATGCAAACGGAAGTCGCACGTACACACTTGCTCTTTTCACTCTTATTCTCAGTGTCGTTTCTGAAAACATTTAAAACATTGCATAAGCATTGGAAAATGTGGCTATGTAGACAAATGCAAGACTTTGAGCATCATTTTCCCTCTTAAGCTTATTCTTGGAAGGGGAATGCTAATCTATCAGCATTTCTGGTCAGGAAACCATTTCATTTTAAAGGTCTTTCTTTTTATTTTCACCACTGAAATTTCCAGTAAAGAAACGTGAAGAAATTAAATGTAAATGAAAACAGATGGTAAGATGCTTTGCTTGGTTAATCAGATGCACAGACCTCACATATTGCCGAAGTGGAAGTGTAAAGAACCTCGGAAATGAAATAAATGAAGAAAGAGTCTAATGACTGATAATGGGTAACAGCAAAAATGGACCAGTGCAGATCAACCTAAGTAATTAAAACAAGGCTAGAGACTTGAGTTATACATGTCCTGAAGGGAACAGGACCTGCTGGCCTGAGGCTCAGGAATGCTCTAGAAACACGTGGTCTGCAGCTGGTAGACAGTTGTTGGTTTTCAGGAAAAGATGAGTCTATAGCTCTTCTGCCTTGTGACCAAACACTGGAGAGAGTGGCCGAGCAATAGGAGGTCAACCTAAGAATCAAGTTGTGGTTGTTGGGCTCGTCTCAGTGAGTCCCATCTTGAAAGAAAACGGCCTCATCACCACTCAGACTGAGGAGTCCTAGAGATAGGAGGCCAGCCATGTCTATCTCACCAAACACAACATGCCAATGCTAATGGAAGCCCCCTGCCTGGGACTTTCTCTGCTTCCCACTACACTGCCTCCCAGCAGAGATGGGGCCAACAGGGCATCCTTATCCCGCCGGCTGTGGAAGCAGTCTGTTCTGCCTGCCTCATCTCTCATTTCCTTCCAGAGGTGGGATGGGACAAACCAGACAGACCTGGGTTGATGGCTCTTCTGGCAGATGGCCACACATTGTTAAAAACCACGATGTCATAAAAAATCACTAGGTTGTAAAAAAGTCTTTTTTAACCTAACTCTGTAGGCCAAGGCTTACTTTTTAATGGGCTCTTTCTCTATTCCGGACAAATGCTGAATTTACTGGAGGAGAGTGTCTAGGCCACATTGTTTTCTTGAAATGACATGGCCATTTTCATTGCTTTTTAAATGAGCCAGCCCCCAAAATATATTTTTTTGGAAGAAGAACAGTACGCTTTTTCTGTAACCAAAAGTCTAAGCTGTAACAAAAAGCAAAAAATTTCCAAGGAACTATCTTACCAGTGATTACTGGGAGGGGATTTGGACTCATTCCTGACTTTTACACAAGGACAAAAGCAGATAGCCTTGCTGGGTGAAAGAGAGACACTTAAAAAAAATTCCTTATAAATGAAACCAGAAAGACACACACACATCCTGCCAGCTGGAGACATTCATGCCCAGCAGCTTTCCGCTCCCCCCCTCCTAACTCACAATCCACAAGACTCTTTAGCACAGGCTGGAGGTAGTGGAAGGTGGAAAGGTGATGTCACATTAGTCCTCATGCAGAAAATTCTCCAGCCAGGGAGCGGCCCCACTGTCCGCATCCAGCCCCAAAATCACACTGTTCCAGGGACCTCTTTTCAGCCTGACAGCAGAAGTCAGGGGAAATGTACTTCCCTGCCCGCTCCTGCATGACAGAACAGCAGGCAGAAGGCCATGACCAGGCCTGCTGCAAGACGACCCCAGCTCTGATGGAGGCTCTGAGGGCCGGGGTGCAGCATGTGACCCCCCATCTACCCAGGCCCCACCAGGCAAGCAAGGAGCAACAGCCTGCAGTGGCGCTCTGGGCTCTGGTCTGTTCAAATGCTCAGAAAGCAAGAACTTCTGAATACTCGTCTACCTATTTGGCTTTTTCAGATGCTGAGATCCTGTGTTCCCCAAAAATCAAATGGCTGTTCTTTTCACAAAATTACCTAAGATTAGTATTACTTATACAAAGAAAGATATTTAAAAAAAAAAAAAACAAAAAAACAAATTCACCATGTGATGGGACTACTATTTTATATACTGCTGACTGAGGGATAATGAAGTTCTCCCTGTTATAATGGGTTCTTGATTCTTAATTTCTCTATATGGGAAGTTATTCCCAAGGCAATACAGTACTTATTACTGTCCTGAATAGACAACCATCATGTAAGGAAAAGAGAGTTAATTTGGGGGGAAATAAGCAGTCCCACAGTGCTCAGACATCCTTCTATCCAACTGAGCCTGCCTTCCAGAGGCACTAACCCAGATACACACTGAACCCACGGGCATAATAGTTCTTAACATTAAACACACAATGTTAGAAATGAAAGATCTAATCTCATGTGAAGAAAGCATATGGAAGTGTATTCTTCCTAACAAGTATTTACACTTTTGGTTAATGTCTTCCCATTATTTGTTGAAAAAAATGAAATCACTTTGGCTGATTTGTTAAGGAGGACACCGAAGATGTTGGGGGTGGGGCATATGCAGATTTTTTAAAAAGCTGAAACATGTCTTTAAATGAAGCAGGTGGCACAGAAGACTCTCCCAGGCAAAATGGTTTTAAAAACTGTGCTATTAGTGGTTTAAACTATATGACTGATTTATTTCAGGAGGTGAACGATTTCTCTTCATGTATACATTTATTATTATTTAAAAAAATTTATAACAGATTCAGAATGCTAGCATGGAAAAATCTTTTACCTACATTCAAGAAAATGTACTATAAACCATGCTAACTTATACATGTTTTCACAGAGCCACATTACAACATACTCGTTTTAATACAGCATTAACGGGAAAAAAATGTGTCTTTGAAGTGTTCTGCAATGAGCCTGCCAAGCACTATCACCATTTATTTATGTATTTTTGAGATGGAGTCTCGCTGTGTCACTCAGGCTGAAGTGCAGTGGCTTGATCTTGGCTCACTGTGACCTCTGCTTCCTGGGTTCAAGTGATTCTCCTGCCTCAGCCTCCCAAGTAGCTGAGATTACAGGCACCCGCCACCACACCTGGGTAATATTTTTGTATTTTTAGTAGAGACAGGTTTTCACCATGCTGGTCAGGCTGGTCTTGAACTCCTGACCGCAAGTGATCTGCTTGCCTCAGCCTCCCCAAGTGCTGGGATTACAGGCTTGAGCCACCACATCTGGCTACTATCACTCTTTAATTTGTCTACATCGAAGGTTAGCTAAAGTTTCAGAGTTTCAAGGGATGGAATATTAGCTTAGAAAGAGCTACAGCTATGTAGAATGAGGAACCAGAAGATTATTTCCCCCAATAAACCACAAAACAAATATCTAGTACATTATATTCTAGAGTCCCCATTGTTTAATTCAAAAACAAAGAAACAAAGGCCACAATTAGGAATTCCTTTTACAATTATATTTGAGTAACGCCCCCATCAAAAGCAAAATGCTGCTCAACTAAAGCTAATAAGCGCTTCAAAATGGGATGAAGACATGCAGCAGACTGGAGGAGGGAAAACGCCCCCATGCGCATGCACCTCGCAGGTACCAGCTACTCCTAAGCACACAAAGCATTACTAGATGCAGCGCCAAGACCTGAACTAATTTGATTTTATGACATCTTGTTCCCCTCCGTTCCCCCGGCCCACCCACAGGCACTGAATGGCACTGCATTTTATTTTTCAAATCACCATTTTGTCATTTCTTGAGGGCTGTCCCCCACTATTTTGGGATGCCACATACTAAAACCACCACCCACAATAAAGGCCAAAGACTAAAAGAAAAGAGGGTTGGCGCAACTGCTTTTGGAGTTCTCCACGTATCCCACACGGGGGTCAAACGCTTTGTCTCTCCCACGCTCCCAGTGCCTCGGGAGAAGGCGGCTTTCTAAGAATCTCCTGCACCTTCCTGTCGTAAGTCTTGCTGTGAAGAACTCTTCCCTGCCTGTCAAGCCCCAGAGTAACCACAGTGAGGAGAGAGGAAGGGAGCGAGGGAGGGAGGGAGCGAGGAAGGGAGGGAGGGAGGGAGGGCTGGAGTTATTCCAGGCAGAAACAAAGCGGGCTCGGAGATGGAGACAAAGGGAATGAAAGGAACGCCTCTGCTAAGAACACCAATTAACAGCACAGATCTTGTCCTTGGCTGAATCAGTGCCCGTGGTGTGATGAAAGGCATGGCCACGGACCGGAGGCGGCAGTGGGAAATAAGCAGACCGCCCCTGCGAGGGGCTGGGGCTGAGTGCCTGGGGTGGGCCCTGTGCTGTCTTTTTAGCTGAAGAGAGACAAAGAGAAAAACATTCCATGTTCAGTTCCTACGTAGTAATAAGCACACCCCCTGTTTATTATTGAAGAGTTTCTTATTCAACTTCACGCCTGCTTCCGTGCCCTTGGGCCACTTCTTACCATAATCCATCAGCTTTCGGAGATAAAAGAGGAAGGGGAAGTTGCCTTAGGCTAATATATTTTGTCTCAGAAGTTCGTCAAAGGCTGTATCCTTAGAAGAGTAACTCTAGCCTTCTCATGCTGATGGGTACAGGTCCATTTCACTATAGTAGGAATTGTTTTTAACAAGAAGTAACAATAGAAACCTTTTTCAGCTGTGCATCTGAGGAAATGGACAACGGATGCGATTGAGATGGTGACTTATAGTCAAATATTAAAAGTATCAATGAAAGAAGCCTCATTTTACATATATACAGACTAGATGTGTCCAACATGATCAGTGGTTGCCTGGAGTTTTCCAGTTAGCACATAATAGTTTCAGAGAAACTAGATATTTGGAGGCGGAGGGAGGAGGGTGGGTGTGTATGTGGTTTGTTCACATTTGTATGGTTTTATATGAGAATTGCAAAAAATTATTAGGAGCATCTGTATGGCTGCTCAGCCCCCACTGCTACTCCTTGGAGGCAGGAAGAGGAAATGAGGAAGCCTCCACGGAGGAATTCCATGGCTTGTTACCCAGCTCCCAGGCCGACTCACTCTGTTTATGGACTTGCTCATGCGCCCCTGAGGCCAACTTTGAGCACCTGGAGGAAATTCTTCAGAATGAAAAGCTATAAATTTGTGTTCTCCTGAAATCTAGCTGAAGAGATATACTTAGAAAGAGCACAAACTAGAGATTACAGTTAAATGAGGAGGGTGCCTGGTCTAGAAATAAGAAAAAAATTCCAAAACTAGGAAAAGTCATTTTGCCTGAAGCCTCCTAACCTGGGTTGGGTTTTTTGGGCACTTTTGGGGAAGGTTTCAGTTTAATTTTAATGTTAACTTCAAAAACATTCTAATATTCCAAGATTTTATATTCAGTCTAAAAAAAGGCTATAATACTGAATAACTTCAAGTTTCTTTGCTTCTTGGCTAAAAATATATACAAATTCAATGTGTAACACTTTTTTCTTTTTTTTAACATGGAAACGAGGGGAAAAAATTATTTTAAAAATGCAGTTTGCTAAAACTGAAATAAAAAGAGCCTTTAATGTAGCTTTTGGAGAGCATAATAACCATAATAAGCATTCTCTCTCTCTTTTTTTAAACAGATGAGGAAACTGCAGCTCCTTGAGATTATCAAGAACGTGTAAGATCACACAGGTAGGGGTGAGGAGGGACAAACTGGCTTCTACGGTAACACACGATTCCCACTATCCTATAATGCACATCCTGTCTTAAACCACTCACTTGAAGATACTTAAAGGGGAAAACGATTTGATAGAGTTTAGTTTGCACAGCAACTTGTGTGAAACAATCAGTCTTCACAGTTGAAACAATCCAACATTGTGACAAGTACTTCTGTGGTTTTTTTCACGTGAAACTGAACATTCCATGCACTGACAGCTTTAATGTGAGTGAGGCAGTACTGTTAACCTACTTGGATACTTTTAGAGTAGGTTCATATTATGTATTTCTTCAGCAAAGGAATTTCTTTATCCTATATTTAGTCTTTGGAATGTTTTCCTTTAATTTTTAAAAACAAAAATTGCAGTGGTGAGAATCATATTCCTAATTAAAAAAAAACAGAAAAAGAGTTCAAGAGAATTCAAGACTATAAAGCACACAGTTCACTTTGTATATGAGTCTGTTCAGTGTTAAGGAGGGTCACTAGATTAGGTTTTTTCTGAGCTTGAGTCAGGGGAATATGTATAGCACAGGAATAGATTCCATCTGTCCTATAAAAGGGCATGCTGATTACAGAATGAGAACCAACCCAATAGTTCCACTCTCTTAACCCTAGAACTGGGCTCTCCCATTGGAAACGTCATAAAAGATCACTTACAGTTCTTCTTGACCTTACCTTCCCTTGAATTATTTTCTTAACAATCACTTAGCAGTAAAACTCTCCTGCTCATGTCTGTGTAAGTTATTGACTATGGCAATGTTAGCAAATAAAACAGCCTTCTGTGCACGTTACTCCAAGCAAGACTGGTTCATATTTGGATAGGCTGATGCCACACTGAACGCCAGGAAGCAGAAAAACTGCCTTTTCCCAAAGTACTCTAACACATGAAGCCCCAGGCTGCTTGCAGGTGGAAGAGGGGCTCTGAATTCACACTGTGTGATTTGATGGGCACTGCAGTTACTTTGGGATTTATTTCTTAGATATTACCCACAATCATTCTTCCTTTTCAAATGTGATGCATATATATTTCCCCATAATCGATTTAATAGGTAAAATCAGAATATATTAAAACATCACTCTGATATTGTGCTATATCCACAATGTGGCACCTGGCCCTGGGAATGTCCGGAGACCCGCACTCTCCTCTCTGCCCGGGAGATGATTTACGGGACCCCCTAAATGTCTAAATCCCTTCACACCCACCCCCGCCACATGCCCTTACCGGGAAGAAAGGTAAAAAAGGTATTGACACCCTCCCTCAGGGGCCACAGGTTGGAGAGACGTGAGTCCTCTGTGGTTGCCGGCAATAAAGACTGTGCAATTTGGCCTACTTTTGTCTTGGTGTTAACTTTCTATGCTCGGTTCAGTACAACACTGGTAATGTTCTATTTATTAACTGGGTGCTAGTTGTACAGGTATTGTTCACATTATTATTAAGATCAGTGTGTTTTACACACTTCTGCATGTAGAATGTATTTTGCAACGCAAATAATTTTTAACGTGATTGGATCGGGCAATCTCTTAGGTTCTTTTTATCTTTGATGGTCTATTGCCAGGCCCTCACAGCTGGACTTACTGTTGGCCCCTCACTGACAGTTCCATTTAAGCAAAGTGCATTAAGATGGATACACAGGTGAGTTAGACAGGAAACCTTGAAGGGAAAAGAGGACGCGCTAACAAAGAGAATCCCAGGAGACTGGAAGGAGTATCGACGATCTGATTTAAGTCCCTCTCCTCAGGGAGGGAATTGGGGTTTAACTTGAGAGCTTCTGGGTTCCAGTCCTGGTTCCGAATTTTGAATTGGGCAAGTCTCTTCTCTAATTCCCAGTCTCCTCAAGCTGGCTTTGTAAACAAACTGTGCCGTGAAATTCAAATAGGAGGAAACTATTATTCTTTTACAGTTGGGAAAACCGAGGCCACAGAGGGTCGCCACTAGCCCAAGGTGGCATCACCACGTTGGAACTCAGGGCTTCCCTCCCAGGGCCTTACAGGAACTTCAGCTCCCAGATCTGAGCACTGTCCCATTATACAAACAGCTGTTCCCTCTCCTGCGGCTTTGGTCGCGGTTTGACGTCACAGAACAACTGCAGGGCCTCCCCACGCCCCTTCAGAAGCCCCGCCTCCTGCCCGGCTTCGCCTCGCTGGACGTGCGTCAGGCCCCGCCCCCAGTGCTCGCCCCGCGCGGGCGGCGCCGGAACGCCCCGTGCGGCCTCTCTTCCGGCCCCTCCCCTCCTGGCTGCCATGACAACGAGTCGGCGCCCTGCGCTCAGCTGCTGCTCCGGGGGGACCCAGGCTGGACCGCGGGCCCCGGCCTGGGGGCCACAGCTGCCACCACCGCCGTCACCTCGTCTCCTCCCCGTCCCCGCCCAGCTCTTAGGTGTCCCTGCCTCACTCAGGCCCGTGGCCGGGGTCGCTCCCCGCCGCCCCTCCGCGCGCAGATGCCGAAGGTGAAGGCGCTGCAGTGCGCCCTGGCGCTGGAGATCCGCTCAGTGAGTACCGGTAGCGCCTCCCATCCCTCGGGCATTGGCTCAGGGACTCCCTCAGGTCGCCTCCGAGAGCCCGGAGTCACCTCAAAACCTCCTTCACCCTCCGAATCATCCCTAGGGGGCGCCGACCCCACGCCCCCCTCGGTCCTGCCCCACCTCGCGCTCTTGAGCGCCCTCGCGTTCCCGCCACGCAGAGGCCTGACCCCTGCCCCGCTACGCTGGCTTCAGCCCGACTTCCAGCTTGCGCGCTTTCAGATCTTTGCCAAACCACTTCAGAGTTACTTGTCTCGCTCCTAACTTTCCAATCAGAGAGAGTGTCTGTGCGCGGCGCGGGGGCTTTCTTTTCATTCCTCTGCTGGGCTCCAGTTCTCTTAGAGAATTACTGTCCCCGCCTTTCCCAAATCTGGGGGTGGGGGAGTCGCATTTCCTCCTGAATCCCTGCAGGCACCCCACTTCCTACCAATTTCAAACTTTGCATTAATGAAGGGGCCTTTCTTTATTCTGTATTCAAGGGAGAATCTTCACACCCAGAAACTGAAATGTGTCATTACACAAAGTACCTTGCCTTCCCTCTCAGGGCCTTACAGGAAAAATCCGACTCCTTAGAGATCACTTCAGGTCCCTCCCGTCCCCATACCTTTCGGCTTTGTGCCAGTCGCAAGAAAGGTCCGTTCCACTTTTTGAGGGAAACTGCTTCTCCAAACTTGCAGCCCCACCCTTTCACCCTCCAGACTTGCTCTAGAAGATGATTTCCCCCATCCTCCTGTGGAAGTCCAGCTGAGGCGGAGAACTCCACTCATCCATTGAGGGGGCTGGACCTCTCCATGCTAGGAGAAAACTATCCCACTTGATGATCTCAGAAGACTCTGCCAAAGGTTTTGAACTTCTTCCCCTGCATTCTTTAGAAAACCCTCTCATTCCCCTGTGCTTGTCTGTTCTGGAGGAAACCCCTACAAGACGCTTTCCACACCCCATTTTAGTCCTGCAGGCACAGACCTGTACGGAGTTTGGAACCAAAATTCACCATTCTGTCTCTTTTCACTCCTTCTTACTCTCTAAGTCTTATCTATACTGTCTTCTCTTTGATATCCTAGCAAAACTTGGGGGTTGAGGGTGCTTAAATATTTACATTACTCTCCTGGGTGCTGCAGCCAGGAGCCCTCTGCATTTTCCTTCCTGTACACCCTGCTGGCCAGGCTCCATTTAACCTGTGGGTGCAGCATCCTGCCTTTCCTGGCTGGCCTTCCTCACGTTGGAATGAGGTTGCTGCAGCACAGAACTGAAACCCCTAGGGAAGTCACAGGACTGTTTTAGGTCTTTTGTTAGGTCTTAAACAAGGGAAGTCTGGGTGGGGCAGAGTGTGAGGCAGTGGTGGTAGAGTAGGAAAGTTTCTTGGACTCTCCCTTTACCTTCAAGCCTGCAGAAATTTTTCTCGGAAACTTTATAGCCCTAGCTTTACTTGTTTTCCTCCCAAAACTGCCATTGTTGACAACTTTTCCTAAAGTAAAATTAGTTTAGCAGAAGAATACACGAAGCTTTCTCAACCCCTTGGCCCGGGACAGTTAGTAAAACTCCTCCAGAATTCAGCCTCAATAGATTTTGTTACTGGCTTCTTCCTCCTGCTAACCAATGGTGTTTAGCAGCTTGGTAAGTGCGGCTGCCTGACTGGCTGGCTGCAGCCTTCCTAACGTTGCCAATACAAACTTTCTAATAGGAAGTACTCTGCTGTGACTGATTACTGCTTGAAGGAGTCGAAGGAATAGCTACATTTCTCCTGAGTATTAGTTGTATTTCGGAAAGTGAATTACTGTATAAATCACTGTGTAATGAAGCTTTGTTACTTATCAAAGCTAAAGAAAACTATGCAAGTGGAAATAATATTTTTTTTCCCAACAAACATTTAAGCCACAGAATTTTATAGTTCCGAGAAATCTTAAATGGAAATCACTGGATTCAATTTACAGTCAAGAAAATCGATGCTTAGCATGGCTGTTATTTGTCTAGGATTGCACAACTATTTAAAAGCAGATCTGCAACATGTTCTTGAATTTCCGAACAACAAAAGCATTTTAAAATGGCTCTGCTGCTCAGAAGGAGCAAACAAATAACGCGCCCCCCCCCCAAAAAAAAAACTCAATAGCAAAAATACAAGTTAAACGTGTTTGATTGATTGGTTGATTGATTAACTTGGCTTTGATTTAATAGAGGAGTTACGTGACCCTAGATATTTTTTACATCTTCATTTGGACTTTAGTTTTTTTCATTTCTATTTTCTTTTTACATTTACATGGTTCAAGTTCAAGACTATATAATATGATATACTCAGAGAAGTGTTGCTTCCAGGCTCACAACTATTTCCCACCTATACTCATCTGCTTTCAGTAAACTTGTTCACTGGTTTTGTTATAAACAGATACACAAACTCTCACTCCCATACCACACACCATATATATGTATATATATTTTACTTACTTTCTTTCTTAATGAAATAGGTAGCATATAAACTAATCTGCACCTTGCTTTTCTTAGCTCAGTTTATCCTGGAGGTCATTCTATATCTATTAAAACTGGCATCATTTCTCCTCAACTTTTTAAATGAAATTCCTCAAACATACAGAGTACTTAGAATAGTTCAATGAGTAATTGTAATCAATGACCATATACATTAATTTGATTTATCTATATGTATAATATATATATATATTTTTTTTTTGCTAAAAAATTGAAAGTAAATTGACATGACAATCTGCCCCTAAGTACTTCAGCATGTGTCTTCTAAAAATAAGGAAACTAGCTAGGCATGATGACAAGCACCTGTAGTTCCAGCTACTCAGGGGACTGAGGCAGGAGGATTGCTTGAGCCCAGGAGTTTGAGGCTGTAGTGTCCTGTGAGCACACCTGTGAGTAGCTCTGGACTCCAGCCTGGGCAACACAGTGAGACCCTGTCTCTGAAATAAGTAAATAAATAAAATTTTAAAATAAGGATATCCTTCTGTATAACCCCAACAGCATTATTACGCCTAAGATAATTGGTGCTAAGTTCTTAATATTTAGTTCATATTCAGGTTTTTCCAGTTGTCCCAAACATGGATTCCATAGTTAACTTTTCAAACCAGCATCCAGTCAAGGTTTATATGTTGCCTTTAATCATTTGATTGTTATGTGTTTGTAGTTCATTTTAATATAGGGCAGTTCCATTTTTTTTTATTCCCACAATATTCCCTTTTTTTTTTCTCAGTTGGTTTTGCTCAATTCATACACTCATGTCACCATCACCCAGATCAAGAATTAGAACACTTCCATCAACCCTCAGAATTCCCTTGTTCCCCTTTCAGGTCCATTCCAGACAGAACTGCTTTCTAGAGACAAGTAAGTATACGATGTGATGGAAATGTTAATTAGCTTGATTTAATCATTTCACAATGTATACATGTAGCAAACATCACTTTGTACAGTGTAGATACAAGTTTTGACAGTTAGAATGGATACATATGTTGTGGTATACACATGCAATAGAATACTACTCCACAATTCAAAGGAACTACTGATGAAACCAACAATGTGGATGAATCTGAAAAACCTGCTGTGCAAAAGAAGTTAGATACTAAATATCACACCACGTGGCTCCAATGTGAAGTTTAAGTACTGGCAAACTAATCCATAGTGATAGAAATCAGAACAGTGTACACAAACACACACCCTCACACATACACCTACCACATTTTCTTTATCCACTCATTCATTCATTGACACTTAGGTTGCTTCCATATCATGAGTATAGTGAATAATGGTGCAATGAATATGAGAATGCAGATCTCTTCCATATCCTCATTTCATTTCCTTTGGATATATACCCAGAAATGAGATTGCTGGATTATATGGTAGTTCTATTTTTAATTATTTGAGGAACCTCCATATTGCTTTTTGTAATGGCTCTTCTAATTTACATTCTTACCAACAGTATACAAGGATTCCCCTTTCTCCACAGTCTTTCCAACGCTTATAATTTTTGTCTTTATTATCGTAGCCATTCTAACATGTGTGAGGTGATATCTTATTATAGTTTTGATTTGCATTTCCCTGATGATTAGAGATGGGAAGCACCTTTTCATATACCTGTTGGCCATTTGAGATATCTAGTCAGATCCTTTGCCCATTTTTAAAATTAGATTTTTTTTTTTGTTTTCTTGCTGTTGAGTTGTTTGGGACCATACATATTTTGGATATTAACCCCTTATCAGATTTTTTTTTCCCATTCTGTGTGATTTCTTTACTGTTAATTGTTTCCTTTGCTGTGCAGAAGCTTCTTACTCTGATGCTGTTCATTGTCTTGTGTTGATGGTTATTTGGGTTGTTTCCACGTTATGGTTGTTATTGGATAATACTACTATGAACATTAATTCTTGTAAAAATCTCTTTGTGGACATTATCTTTTGAAGATACTTGGCTCAGATATAGAAAGTTCATGTTGTGTTATTGCCTGATTTTTTCTTCTTTTGTGTTGACATTCAGTTTTTTCCCAATTTCTGTAAACTGGAAACTAGGCATTGTTATCTCTAATTGCCTGTTGAAAGTGTGCAATCTCATTCTTCTCTACTCCTTATGTGCTTATTTTTTGCTGAAGTCTTGTGTTAGTGGTAATCTCATATGTGTAATGCTGTAGTAATATGAGAGTAAAAACATAGAAAGGTTTGGATATATAATACAACATTTTATGTTGCCCAGCAGAGCCGTATGACATGAGAGAAAATGCTGAGAGGAGAGTGTGACTTTTCATAATGAATCTTTGGAGAATGATATGATATGCTAAGTAACTTGTTTTTAAAGAGCATCAAAAGAATTATGTTTTCCATCACTTACACTTTAAATCTTTAAAACATTTTGTCTTTGATGGGAAGAAGTGTTATTGCGGCTTTATTCTTTACCTTCTTTTTATATTGAATATTTCAATTTTTATGAGCTTATTTGGGAAAATAGAAGGAAGATATTGGAGGTAAAGTAATAGTGTCAATTTGAGATTTCGTGTAATTCCCTCTTCATCTCATTACCTAACTCAAATTAATGATAGCCTTGTGGCAGACAGATCTGGGTTCTTTTAATCACTACTTCACAGATCCTTATCCAGGTTACTGTGAAGTGGTGTCTCAGTCACAGTTACGCTGCAGTTGGTGGTAAATTTTGCTGGAATATAGACTTTAAACAATTTTAACTATAAAATAGTTCAAATTTACAGAAAAAAATATGCTGAATCCTTTGATGCCACACCCCACATTTAACAAATGATACATTTTGCATGTTTGCTGCAGATTTTTGTTTTTAAGAAATGTAATGTTGCATATAGTTGAGGCCTCCTCTGTACCTTTTACCTCTTCTTGACCACATTTTCCTCCCTCCCGTCCTTAAGATAACCGATATCCTGAAGTTGTATTCTGCTGTTCAGGTTTTTGTACTTCTTACTAAGTATTTGTGTATGTCTGTGTATAATCTATGCTGTAGTTTTGTTTTGAAATTTTGCACAAATAGTGTCTTACTTGTACGCAATCTTTTGCAGCCTGCTTTTTCCAATTCACTGTTTTTCAGATTTTTCGGTGTTGATTCTTGCTGGTCTAGTTCATTTCCTTCATTAGTATATGTTTATATAACAGTGATCTAATTTTTGTCCCTCTCTTAATGGACTTCTTATTAAATACTAGCAATGTTTTTTATTATTCAAAACAATGTTTCAATGAATATATTTGCACATATTTTCTGGTGTCCATGTGTCTGTTGTTCTCAGGGGTATATTGTGTGCCCTAGGGAGCATTTTAGAAATCGACTGGACTACCTTTGTTTGTCACAGTGTTAGGGGGTCCTGTGGTATTAATTGTTCGATATCCTGCATGACTTGAATGTCTCATTGAATGTGTAGATGAAAAACCTGTTTATAATTACTAGAGATTAATAACCCAATAATAATCATCTGTTTTTTATTCATAAACAAAAAGTCTTTTTAAAAGGTTTTTAAACACATTTTACAGTAATGCAATTGCCATGTAAATTGAGGAAAGGGTACACTTTGTTTTGTTTGGCACTCTGCTAAGAGTTTACTTTTTTTGGAAAATCATGGCACCAATGGCAGGGCCACTTGTGGTGTTCGAGTTGCCAGTATGGGACACTTGTCGTCCCACATTTGAAACTGCCCATTTCCAATAGATTCTGTGTATAGATGCAAATATATCTTCCAGTTTAGTCTTGCCCAAGCATTTACATGTTAGAAATATGAATTTTCTTATATTTCTGCATGTTTTTCAAACTTTAATTAAGACTTTGGTTTATTGTTTAGTTATATGTATAGGTAAGTTGAAAATATTTTCTGTAAAAGGATAATTTTGGATCTTAGGAAGTGCTCTAGGGAGTAGATCTAGAAATGGAACTACTGAGTCTCATGGTATCCTGTTAGTTTTCTAGGACTGCCATAACAAATTATCACAAACTTGGTTGCTTAAAACAATAGAAATTTATTCTTTCACATTTCTGGAGGCCAGAGTACAAAATAAAAGTGCCAGCAGAGCAGTGCTCCTCTCAAAAGCTCTAGAGGACAAGCTGTCCTTGCCTCTTCTAGTTTTTGATGGTTCCAGGCATTCCTTGGATTGTGGCTGCTTAACTCCCATCTCAGGACCTAGAGGTTTCCTTATCTGTGACTACCAGTTCATGTCCTTTGTTCTTTAAAAGTGTAGTTTTTTTGTTTCCTTCTTTTTGTTAAATATATTTTGGATACTAAACCTCTGTTTGTTGTATGTAATAGAATTTTCAAAGATCTTCTAGTTGAAGTTTATTTTTTACTTTGTTTTTGCTCCTTTTAGTACTGCTGTTTTTTCCTTTTCTAGTTTTTTGTTTCTGGTAAACAAAGAATGCTATTGATTTTTAAAATCATTATTTTAATTAACAAACATATATTGTGTTACTGATTTTTTAAAATTAACTTTTCATGAAACTATAGCATATAGTCATAAAGTACACAAATCCTAAGTGTGTAATCCTCGATAATTAGAATATTATCAGAACTCCAGATTGCTCCGTTGGGCTCCCCCCCAGCCACTTTATCTACCCCCTGTTTCTCTCCCAAAGGTAACTGTAACCATATCTTGACTTCTATCACAATGTATTTTGAAGTTTTGAAATCTAGCTATATCTCTCTATTATCTGTCTATTTTGTATGGTATGAACTCTTTTATGACTGATTTGTTAGAGTTTATCCTAGTGGTTTATGAGGCAATAGCGCTTTATCCCCCCTCTTAAATGAATATACTACTATTTCTTCATCCTGTTGTTGATGGATGTTATCATTGTTTCTAGTTTGGGAGTATTAAAAATTGTGCTTCTATGAGCATTCTTGCATATATCTTTGTTGCACATTTTATATTTTAGTTTTGGATGCAACATTACTGAAATAACATATTATTTCCAATAGTTTCTTATATTTTTTATGTGGCAAATCATGTTGTTTGCAAATAGACAGTTTTGACTTCTGCAGTACAATCGTATGTCTTTTTTTTTTTTTTTTGCCTTGTCTTTATGTTGATGTCTAGACTTCCTAGTATAGTGTTTATTATTAGGGGTAACAAAGTAGGTATCTTTGTCTTTTTTTCTGATTTTAAATTATGGTTCTGAAGTTTCACCAGTATTAGGTCAAATCCTATGAAATTGACAATAATGGGTCTTTTTTTGACTTAAACCCTTAGCCATTTCAAATGTAGTTCAACTTAATAGATTATTGGCTGTAGGCTCTTCATTTATTGAGTTAATAAAGTTCCCTTCTAGGCTTAATTTAAAAAAATCCTGAATGTCGAGGTATTTGGGATGTTTTTTCAATCTAGTGAAATTATTGTATAATCTTGCTCCCATAGTCTGTAAAAAAAAAAAATGACACTTTTTGATGTTGAACTATTCCCATTCCTGTAATAAATTCTTTTAAGTCAGGATGTACAGTTTTTACTCTATTTTGCTGGATTTGATTGGCTAATTTTTTATTTAGGATCTTTTGTTTGTAGATGAGATTTTAGCTTTATGAGTCAAATCCTTTTTTTCGCTTATTTTTAAAACATTTATTTTGAAATATTTCAGAAATACAGGGAGTTATAGAGTAACATTTAGTGAACACCTGTGTACCCATCCAGGTGAAGCGTCCCGTACATCTCTGCCTAATAAAGTCCCTTCTTTCTTCTTGTTGGCTAATCGGTATCCTGAATTTTGTATTTATCACTCCTCCGCAATTTGCAATATTTTTTTCTCATCACAGTATCTGCCTTTAGGGCACTTGATTTGCTTCCAGATGCTGTTTAATTGGCATCTCAAAAGTATTGATAATGTTTTAAAATTATTTGGCTCTAAATATTTTATAATTTTTATTGTGATTTCTACTTTAGCTTATGAACTATCTAGGATTTGTTTTTAATCCCAAGACGCATAAGATTTATGTGTGTGTAACATTCTGCCATACTCATACTCTCCCCACCATATGCATATACATACCTACGCATATAAGTATATATTATTTTTTATTGTGGCATTTTACATTGGGGTCATGTATTAGGGTTCTCCAGAAAAACAGAACCAATAGGATACACTATATAGTTATTTAATAGGGAATTTATTATGGGGATTGGCTCACTTGATTATGATGGCTTTGCAGCCCATGATATGCTGCCTGCAAGCTGTTTGCAAGCTGTAGAACCAGGGAAGCTTGATGATGTAATTCAATCAGAGTACAAAGACCTGAGAACCAGGTGTAAGTCTTGGAGTCTGAAGGGTTGAGAACCTACTGTTCTGTTATCCAAGGGCAGGAAAAGAAGGATATCTGAGCTCAAGGAGAGAGAGCAAATTTGCCCTTCCTTTGCCCTTTTGTTCTGTCCTTGCCCTCAGCAGATGGTATAATCTCTGCCCACATTGGTGAGGGTGGTCTTTTTTGCTCATAATCTCTTATGGAAACACCCTCACAGACACACCAAGAAATAATATTTACCAGCTACCTGCGTATCCTTTAAACCAGTCAAGTAGATACATAAAATTAACCATCATAGCTAGTGAATAAGGTTTCTATGGTATTATTTTTGTTATTTTTTGTCCTGATACTCATTCAGTAGTTTTGAATGCTCTCTATTTACTTGAAAATAATATATAATCTCATTTGTTATATGTAGGCTCTGTTATTATCACATCAAACTTATTTACTGTGAAATATTTCAATTCCATATTAAATTTTTTGTCTGCATGATCTACCAGTTTGTAATGGAGAGGTATTAAAATCTTCACTATGATTATGTATTTTCACTTTATCCTTGATATATTTCAGTACACTGTGATGTATAGAGCTGTGGATTTGTTTATTCTGTTTTGCACTGGTCGTATGTATTCCATTTGATAATTTAAGGTTTTCTTTAGTTTTGGAAAATTCTTAGCTATCATATTTTTTAGTATTTTTTTTTCTGCTTTTTTTCTCTTGTGTTACCTTCTGGCAATACTATTAGATATGTATTGGAACTTTTTTTTTGGTATTTTATTTATTTTTTATATGTATATATATAATTGCATTTTAGGTTCTGGGGTACATGTAAAGAACATGCAGGATTGTTGCATAGGTACATACATGGCAATGTGGTTTGCTGCCTCCATCCCCATCACCTGTATTTGGCACATCTCCCCATATTATCCCTCCTGAACTCCCTACCCTGCACTGTCCCTCCCTTAGTCCCCCCAACAGACCTCAGTGTGTGATGCTCCACTCCCTGTGTCCATGTGTTCTCATTGTTCAACACCTGCCTATGAGTGAGAACATGTGGTATTTGATTTTCTGTTCTTGTGTCAGTTTGCTAAGAATGATGGTTTCCAGGTTCATCCATGTCCCTACAAAGGACACAAACTCATCGTTTTTTATGGCTGCTTAGTATTCCATTGTGTATATATGCCACATTTTCCCTGTCCAGTCTATCATCGAAGGGCATTTGGATTGGTTCCAAGTCTTTGCTATTGTAAACAGTGCTGCAGTGAACATACCTGCACATGTGTCTTTATAACAGAACGATTTATAATCCTTTGGGTATATACCCAGTAATGGGATTGTTGGGTCAAACGGAATTTCTATTTCTAGGTCCTTGAGGAATCGCCACACTATCTGCCATAATGGTTGAACTAATTTACACCCCCACCAACAGTGTAAAAGTGTTCCTATTTCTCCACATCCTCTCCAACATCTGTTGTCTCTGGATTTTTTTAATGATCGCCATTCTAACTGGTGTAAGATGGTATCTCAATGTGGTTTTAATTTGTATTTCTCTAATGACCAGTGATGATGAGCATTTTTTCATATATTTCTTGGCCTCATATATGTCTTCTTTTGAAAAGTGTCTGTTCGTATCCTTTGCCCACATTTGAATGGGTTTGTTTGTTTTTTTCTTGTAAATCTGTTTTAGTTCTTTGTAGATTTTGGATATAAGTCCTTTGTCAGATGGGTAGATTGCAAAAATTTTTTCCCATTCTGTTGGTTGGTGCTTCACTCTAATGATTGTTTCTTTTGCTGTGCAGAAGCTCTGGAGTTTAATTAGATCCCATTTGTCTATTTTGGCTTTTGTTGCCAATGCTTTTGGTGTTTTAGTCATGAAGTCTTTGCCTATGCCTATGTCCTGAATGGTTTTACCTAGGTTTTCTTCTAAGGTTTTTAATGGTGTTAGGTCTTATGTTTAAGTCTTTAATCCATCTGGAATTAATTTTAGTGTAAGGTGTCAGGAAGAGGTCCAGTTTCTGGTTTCTGCACATGGCTAGCCAGTTTTCCCAACACCATTTATTAAACAGGGAATCCTTTCCCCATTGCTTGTTTTTGTGAGGTTTGTCAAAGATCAGATAGTTGTAGATGTGTGGCATTGCCTCCGAGGCCTCTGTTCTGTTCCATTGGTCTATATCTTTGTTTTGGTACCAGTACCATGCTGTTTTGATCACTGTAGCCTTGGAGTATAGTTGGAAGTCAGGTAGCGTGATGCCTCCAGCTTTGTTCTTTTTGCTTAGAATTGACTTGGCTATGTGGGCTCTCTTTTGATTCCATATGAAGTTTAAAGTGTTTTTTTTCCAGTTCTGTGATGAAGGTCATTGGTAGCTTGATGGGGATAGCATTAAATCTATAAATTACTTTGGGTGGTATGGCCATTTTCATGATCTTGATTCTTCCTAACCATGAGCATGGAGTGTTTCCCCATCTGTTTGTGTCTTCTCTTATTTCATTGAGCAGTAGTTTGTAGTTCTCCTTGAAGAGTTCCTTTACATCCTTTGTTAGTTGTATTCCTAGGTATTTTATTCTCTTCATAGCAATTGTGAATGGCAGTTTGTTCTTGATTTGGCTTTCTTTAAGTCTGTTATTGGTGTATAGGAATGTTTGTGATTTTTGCACATTGATTTTGTATCCTGAGACTGCTGAAGTTGCGTATCAGTTTCAGGAGATTTTGGGCTGAGATGATAGGGTCTTCTAAATATACAATCGTGTCGTCTGCAAATAGAGACAATTTGACTTCCTCCTTTCATATTTGAATACGCTTTATTTCTTTTTCTTGCCTGATTGCTCTGGCTAGAACTTCCAATACTATATTGAATAGGAGTGGTGAGAGAGGGCATCCTTGTCTAGTGCCAGATTTCAAAGGGAATGCTTCCAGTTTTTGCCCATT
>CAUYLG010051763.1:0-35568 GCA_963573385.1 Cacajao melanocephalus | reverse complement strand
TGTGATGTAAAGAGGTGCTATGATGGTCATGCAATTAATACTTAATATTGAATCAATGCACAGAGCTTTATTGGATTCACTTTGTGTGTGTTAGTGCTCTAAAGTAGCAATATTATTATTAAACTGCCCCAGATTAACCCTGTAGGCCTAAAGTACTCAGTTTTAAGACAAAACACTACTTCCTATGTGGGGTACTTGACTTATGGTAAATGTAAACATGTAGACTGCATTTGAGGTGACCTAAAGTAGGAAGGTTATGAACTTTGAGAATGGGCTTCCTTTTTGGTTCAGTATTAGTGAGAGGGAGAGGGAGATGGATAGTGGGGTAGGTTTTCTAGTCTATCATTTTACATTTTTCATGGAGGCCCTGCTTAGTGCAGTTTCCATTTGGAGTGGGCAGAAGATGATAAAGCTCTCTTTTATCTACTAATAATGTGATTGCAACTTAAAATAGCAAAACCCAACTCTCCCTGTCCCTCCAATCCCTCTCCTAAAAAGTTCAGTTTGGAATCTCATTCTGGAAAAGATGGAATCGCATGGAGATTCTCAAGCTGTTAGGTAGACCTAAATAAAAGTTCTCAATAGATTCCTCTTTTGAGTAAATGTAAGACCTCTTGTAGCTACAATGTTTTAGAGCATGTTTCATCTTCATTTTTAATATCCTGAACTGAATGATAGTGTTTTTTTTAAGATGAAGAACTGATGTCAGCCTGCCAGGTACTGTAATTTATTCTATCATATTATTATATTATATATCAAGTAGGACAGTGAAAAATGTTTCCTTGCAAACTTGTAGTCCAGTATCAGTTACTTCCTATTTTTATCCTTAAAAGACCATTGCAAATCAGTGTAAGGGTTTTTCCAGTAATTACTCACAGCACTTTTGTTAAAGTTTGCAATTTCTTCAACCATCTAATAATACCTTCCTGTGAAGAAACTCTGCTGAGTTAACCATAAATACTCATTCATTGACTGGGTGGGATGTGAATGGAATGTTAGAAATCTTGTGTGAATTGAAGTTCTGTATTCATTGTAGACGTAGCCCTTATTTAAAAAAGTGAATTCCATACTAAAACTAGGAATGAAAGTGAGATATTTCTAAATTTTTGCAAAAGTGGATCATTATTTTGTTTGACTATAATAGCAGGAAGAATTATAGCAACCTGTCATTTTACCTGAATCAGACAAGCCTATGTGTGATGAATACTTTCAAGCTTCCCTTTGGAATATACAAGACATGCATTTGGAGTTACCTTTGTTTTTCTATCGTTGTAAATTTAGATTCTGGAATTGGGGTTTGGTGGTACGATGTGTTGCCAGAACTCCTATTCCTAAAAGGATTCTGAGATCGAGGAACACATATTTAATTCCCCTTCATGCCTTGGTTCTCGTTCCTCTTTCCAAGTTGGATAACAATTTTTTTTGTTATTTTGTTTAAGTTGGTGCTCTGAAGCTTACTCTCAGTACCCTTTACTCTGAATTGTCAAATTTTGATAAAACGTGCCATTTTCTTTGGTAAGAGATAGCAGGTCTTAATGTCTGCCAGAACACAATTTATATGCCTTAATGGCTTCATTAAACTTTTACAAAACCTTAGTATTCGTTACATTTTTTCCATTGCATTTACTCTCAAATGCACCTGATGCATTTGCCACCCAGTTGCAACTTTTTCCTTCTCTGTCCCATTGTTCTCTTCTGTTCTCCCACCCACAGAATAAACAAGCTCACTTGTAGAAGGGTAATGATTTCTCTTAGGAAAACTTAACTTCTGACAGCTAGGTTTTTGAAGTGTTTGTCTGGGCTAGTTTAGATGCTAAAGAAAATGGAAGATTGCATACCTGTGTGGTACTTTAAGAACAAGTTGACTTTTTCAGTTTCTTGAACAGTTCAGGCTGGATTTAAAGACTAAATACTGTAGTGTGGGGGGACAGAACCTCTCTTCGTCTTAAGCCAGATTCTCTGATTCTTTTAGACGTTCATAGTTCATTGGTTCTGCTCCTGTTGCCCTTACTTGGCATGGGTGGGTTGAGGTTCATCCTTAGACTGCAGCATTCTGAGCATGGCTGAAGTATTATAATGTTTAATATTTTATAGAGCAAACCTACTGGAAAGCATTTGGCTGAATCTAAAGACCTGCAGTCAAATTCTTCAATGTGGTTTACCCAACTGGAGTAGTGATACACACCTTAATCATAAAATGAATAAAAACAAAAAAACCATGGGGCTTGTCTGCAGTTTTGTTTTGGTCATCAAATCTGAATAACTTTTTGATGCAATCAAATGAAGTTTAGGCTTTTAAAAAAGAATTAGCTTCCTAAGTGTTTTTTTCTAAGGGCTACTGGAACTCATTAAACTTGAATAATTGTGGCTTTGGTCCTGAAGATAGCCATTCAGCAGTGGAAACTGGGCTAACTTCCTTTATAGTGAGAGGGACGGCCAACATTGACCCAGAGGGCTAGTCAACCTCAGAGGCCAGTGCAAGACACCAAGGTATTATTTTGAAATGGGGCCATTTCAGAAAATTATGAACAGAATGATTAAATTTTTGGCCTGACTACTACCTCTCGTGGTTACTACGTTAGCAGATTAATCTCATTGCGTTTTACTTCACATAGTATGTTATAACCTGGCACTTCATTCATTAGATTGATGACTGAGGTATCTAGTTATGTTGAGGATGGGAATCTTCAGAGATATATTCTGGAGTTTTGGAATGAAGTGACTAGAAAGGTTCTTCCGTAGGAACCCTTTCTTGAAAGGTGTCAGCTTTGATAGTTCAGATGACCTTACCCCATATGGCCAGCTTATAGCCTCCCTTGGAATGTTTGAGATGTGTGCTGTTTTAGTGGGGACAGTATTTAAGAGAGGAGCAGGCCTGAGCACCCGGGCTGGCTGTCAGACCATGTGTTGTACCTGTTGGATTTGATGGGGCGAGATCCAGGGTTTTACTTCCTGCAGGGTCTTTGTGAAGTTTAGTAGACAGTAGCCTGTGACGTAGCAAGTCAAGTTTTCAATGGCCCTTCATTTTCTTTGTACTGATTTAGTACTTTAAAAAAGAATTAAAACAGCAGAAATCAAGCCATACAGCAGCTTATAGTATATACAGGTCTTTTTTTTTTTTTTTTTTTAATGGAGTTTCACTCTTGTTACCCAAGCTGGAGTGCAATGGCACGATCTCAGCTCGCTGCAACCTCCGCCTCCTAGCTTCAAGTTATTCTCCTGCCTCATCTTCCTGAGTAGCTGGGATTACAGGTGCATGCCACCACGCCGGCTAATTTTTTTTGTATTTTTAGTAGAGAAACGGGGTTCCACCATGTTGGCCTGGCTGGTGTCAAACTTCTGACCTCAGGTTATCTGCCCACCTCGGCCTCCCAAAGTGCTAGGATTATAGGCCTGAGCTACCATGCCCAGCCTATACAGGGCTTTTACACATTAGAATTAATATGGTGACATCTTTTTGTTGTTGTTCAGACGAGTCTCACTGTGTTGCTCAGGCTGGAGTGGAGTGGCACGATCTTGGCTCACTGCAGCCTCTGCCTCTCAGGTTCAAGCAATTATGCCTTGGTCTCCCGAGTAGCTGGTATTAACAGGCGCCCACCATTAAGCCCGGCTAATTTTTGTTTTTTTGTTAGATACAGGGTTTCAAATATGGTGAAATCTTATGACAGAATAGTATTTCCTTGTACAGGTGAGCATACAAGGCTCCGGTTTTTTTTTTATTGGTAGTAGTAGTAATGCACCAGTGATTGATTATTTTTTTTTTTTTTGAGACAGGGTCTCTGTTGCACAGGCTGGAGTGCTGTGGTGCGATCCTGGCTCACTACAACCTCCTCTCCCCAGGTTCAAGCGATTCTCCTTCCTGGAACTACACCTGTGTGCCACTACATCCGGCTAATTTATTTATTTATTTATTTTTTCATTTTTAGTAGAGACGGAATTTCACTTTGTTGGCCAGGCTAGTCTCGAATTCCTGACCTTAAGTGATCCACCTGTCTTGGCCTCCCCAAGTGCTGGGATTACAGGCATGAGACACTGTACCCGGTCTTTTTTTTTTTTTTTTTTACTTTTATAGATTGAGTCTTGCTCTGTCACCCAGACTGTAGTGCAGTGGCATGATCTCAGCTTGCTGCAACCTCCGCCTCCCAGGTTCAAGCAGTTCTCCTGCCCCAGCTTCCCCAGTAGCTGGGACTACAGGCATGCACCACCATGCCTGGCTAATTTTTGTACTTTTTAGTAGAGATGGGGTTTCACCATGTTGCCCAGGCTAGTCTCGAACACCTTACCTTGTGATCCACCTACCTTGGCCTCCCAAAGTGCTAGGATTACAGATGTGAGCCACTACACCCAGCCTAATATTTAAGTTTCTCTGTGACAAAATTTTGCAGATGAACTAGCTGGGTCAAAAGAATTCCTCTATAAAATACTGATGGGTTCTGTCATCAGAAAGTAAGAGTACCTGTCCCCTTGCATTTTAGCCAGTGTTGGGTTATCTATACTTCCTTTGGCAGAAGTGACCTTTCGGTTTTAATATGCTTTTTGCCCATTCATATGAAGGACGATTTTTTGCTTGATATCATATGGGTTTGAATGCTGACTCCACTTACCAGGTATAGGAACCTAGGTAAGTTTGCCTCTCTGGGCTCAGTTTCATTGTCTGTGAAATAAATAGAAAAATAAATTTAAAAATGTGTACGTTAGTGACTTGTGTTCCTTGGAAGTTGGATACATTCACATCTGCATTTATAATTCTCCCATCAGCAGAGCCCTGGAGAACTCTAGAATATGGCTGATAGTTTATCTCAACATGCCATTGAAAAATTAGCCTTCCCGCTTTTTTTTTTGAGATGGGGTTTTACTCTGTTGCCTAGGCTGAGGTGCAGTGGCATGATCATAGCTCACTGCAGCCTTGATAGGTAACAAACACTAACAAACTAAGTAGTTAGAAAAAGAAAAAAAATTCATGTTATCCTGTCCCTGAGACTGAAATTTTTCAACATAAAAAAATCTCTGGAGGAGGAATTAAAAGTTCCAATGAGGGCTGGATATGGTGGCTCACGCCTGTAATCCCAGCACTTTGGGAGGCTGAGGTGGGCAGATCACCTGAGGTTGGGAGTTTGACACCAGCTTGACCAACATGGAGAAACCCAGTCTCTACTAAAAATACAGAATTAGCTGGGTGTGGTGGCACATGCCTGTAATCCCAGCGACTCGAGAGGCTGAGGCAGGAGAATTGCTTGAACCCAGGAGGCGAAGGTTGCCCTGAGCCGACATCGCGCCACTGCACTCCAGCCTGGGCAACGAGCGAAACTCCAAAAAAAAAAATTCCAATGAATTGAGGAGTGACTGAAACTGGACTGGCCGTGAGCTGATGATCTGAGCGTTGCCGAAGCTGAGTTCATGATTCTAGTCACTGCTTTTGTATATCTTCTGAAACTTTCTTCAACGAAAAAAAAGTCTCCGCCCAGCACAGTAGTTCATAGGAGATGGGAGACCAGTGAGAAGGGTATTGCAGCTGCAGGGACAAGTGAGGTCTAACCTAGGGTGACCGTGTGGAGAGGCCAGAAGAGAAGGATGGATTCAAATATGCTTGGCTGTATTCTACATTATTTCAGCATCTCATTTCAAATCTCCATCCATGTTCTCTCCTCCTTCACTTCAAGTGCTTTCCCTGTACCCCTTAGGGCTTTAGTCTAGATGCCATGGTAAATTTTTTTTTTTTTTTTTTTGAGACAGTCTGGCTGTATCACCCAGGCTGGAGTGCAGTGGCATGATCTGGGCTCACTGCAGCCTCCACTTCATGGGTTCAAGCAATTCTCCTGCCTCAGCCTCCCAAGTAGCTGGAATTAAAGGCATGTGCCACGGTACCCAGCTACTTTTTGTATTTTCAGTATAGGAGACAGAGTTTTATTATGTTGGCCAGGCTAATCTCAAACTCCTGACCTCAAATGTTCCAGCCACCTTGATCTCCCAAAGTGCCAGCATTACAGGCGTGAGCCACCACGCCCAGCCAGGCATGGGAACTTTTAAGAGTTTTCAATAGGCCGTGGCCTGATTTTAAAAGTCCCCTCTAGGAGGCCAAGATGGGCGGATCCCTTGAGGCCAGGAGTTCAAGACCAGCCTGGGTAACATAGGGAGACCCTCTCTTAAAAAAAAATTAGCCAAGTGTAGTGCATGTCTGTAGTCCCAGTTACTCAGGAGTCTGAGGAAGACGGATCCCTTGAGTCCAGGAGTTTGAGGCTGCAGTGAGCTATGATCATGCCACTGCACTCCAGCCTGGGCAACAGAGGTGAGACCCTCTCTTTAAAAATAACTAGTTAATTAATTAAAAGTCTGGGCCAGGTGTGGTGACTCACACCTGTAATCCCAGCACTTTGGGAGGCCAAGGCGGGCAGATCACGAGGTCAGGAGTACGAGACAAGCCTGACCAACATGGTGAAACCCCTTCTCTACTAAAAATACAAAAATTAGCTGGGTATGGTGGCTTGTTACTGTAATTCCAGCTACTCAGGAGACTGAGGCAGGAGAATCGCTTGAACCCAGGAGGTGGAGGTTGCATTGTGCCGATATCACGACACTGTACTCTAGCCTGGGCAACAGAGCGACACTTCATCTCAGGAAAAAAAAAAGTCTCGGCCCAGCACGGTGGTTCACACCTGTAGTCCCAGCACTGAGGCCAAGGAGGGTGGATCACTTGAGGTCAGGACTTCAAGACCAGCATGCCAACATGGTGAAACCCCGTATCTACTAAAAATACAAAAAATAGCTGGGCGTGGTGGCGGGCACCTATAATCCCAGCTACTCAAGAGGCTGAGGCAGAATTGCTTGAACTCGGGAAGCAGAGGTTGCAATGAGCAGAGATATCACCATTGGACTTCAGCCTGGGCGACAAAAGTCAAACTCCATCTCAAAAATAATAATAAAATTATCCTCTAGCCAAGCTAATGCACAGATCACAGTTTGGAGTGGGCTGCCTGTAAAAAGACCAGCTAAGAGGCACTGCAGCATCCAAGTACTTTATAAGCATGCATTCTTTCTTTCTTTTTTTTTTTTTTTGAGACAGAAACTCACTCTGTTACCCCAGGCTGGAGTGCAATGGCACAATTTCTGCTCACTGCAACCTCTGTCACCTGGGTTCAAGAGATTATTCTGTCTCAGCCTCTCAAGTAGTTGGGACAACAGGACTGTGTTACCACGCCCAGCTAATTTTTGTATTTTTGTAGAGATGGGGTTTCACCATGTTGTCTTTTTCTGTTGCCCAGGCTGGATTGCAGTGGCACGATCTCCACTCACTGTAACCTCCACCTCCCGCCCCTCAGGTTCAAACGATTCTCTTGCCTCTGCCTCCCAAGTAGCCAGGACTACAGGCACCTGCCACAACTTCTAGCTAATTTTTGTATTTTTAGTAGAGACAAGGCTTCACCATGTTGGCCAGGCTGGTCTTGAACTGACCTCAAGTGATCCTCCCACCAAGCTTCCAAAAGTGCTGGGATTATAGGCATGAGCCACCGCACTCAGCCTAGGGAAGTTCTTCAAAGTGGGAACTATGTTTTGTTCCTTACTGTCCCTACCTTAGTGCATAGAACCCTGCTTAGAGTAGGGGACGGGGTTTCACCTTGTTGGTCAGGGTGGTTTTGAACTGCTGACCTCAGGTGATCCACCCACCTTGGCCTCCCAAAGTGTTGGGATTACAGGCGTGAGCCACCATACCCGGCCGGAATTTTTTTTTTTTTAAGACAGGACCTGGATGTGTTGCCCAGGCTGGAGTGCAGTGGCACAATCATAGCTTACTGCAGCCTTGAACCCTTGGGCTCAAGCGATTCTCCTGCCTCTGCCACAGGCACACACCAACACGTCCGGTTAATTTTCTATTTTTTGTAGAGATGGGGTCTTGCTATGTTGCCCATGCTGGTCTCTAACTCCTGGGCTCAAGTGGTCCTCCCACCTGGGACTCCCAAAATTTTGGGATTGCAGTCATGAGCCACCATGCCCAGCCCACAATAAATATTGATTTAATAAATAAATGGGCCCGGGGAGGAGTTTCTAATGGGACTAGAACTGACCCATAAAGATCATCAAAAACTAAAACATGAAAGAATCCCACAAAAACAAAAATCATATTAGAGGGAACTAATGAATGACTTCAGAATGTGACAGTGAGTAAATCAAAGCATTCATTATTGAAAATACTATATTTTTAGACAAATATGTTGATGTCTCATGAAAAGCAAAAAGGGTTTGTGGCAAGCCATAACAAATACTGTCATTAAAGCAAAATTAGTACAGGTCTTAAATTCCAGAGGTTACAAAACAGCCTGGCTGAGGTCATTCATGCTTAATTATTGTGCCTAATAATTGCTTTGACTAATTAGAGCAAAGGTTTTGGAGTATGTTTCTATTCCCAGACACTGAGTCAGCAGTGACCCAGAATAAATCATTTTGCTCTATTTGTGTCTTATATCACTGACATGAAAGCACCCTCAGCCAACCCCTTGGGGAAATTGCAGACTTCTTTAATTAATATTTGAACAACAGTATAATTTGTATATGCCAGAGCTACAGAAACATGACATCAGGATGTTTTGTAAGTTGGGTTCATTTATTTAATTATTCAACTACACTTCAGGTGCTGTTATCATTTATTAAGCTCTACTCTGAGCCAGGCCCTGAGCTGGGAACTAGAAGTGCAGCTGTGAACAAGGGAGATCAGCTCCTGCCCTCGTGGAGTTTCCAGTCTAGCAAAGGAGACAGATGCTAAGGAGGTAAACCAGATATAATCATTACAAATCATGAGTGCCAAGAGGAAAGTAGATAGAAATCTGTGATAGAGGCTAGGGGAAGTGGCCCATTTTTCTTTATTTTTATTTCATTTTTTTTTTAGACAGCGTCTCGTCAGCCAGGCTGGAGTGCAGTGGCATGATCTCCACTCACTGCAACCTCAGCCTTCCAGGTTCAAGACATTCTCCTGCCTCAGCCTCCCAAGTAGCTGGGATTACAGGTGTGCACCACCACGCAGGGCTAATTTTTGTATTTTTAGTAGAGACAGGGTTTCACCATGTTGGTCAGGCTGATCTGGAACCCCTGACCTCCCAAAGTACTGGGATTACAGGCATGAGCCACCGAGCCTGGACTAGAGGGATCTTTTTTTGATGATATGGTCATAAGAGGCTTCTTAGGAGAGGATCCCCACTCTAAGACCTGGAGGATGGGAAGGAACCAGCCAGTATGACAGAGGGGAAGAGCATGTTAGGCAGAAGGAGCAGCGAGGACAAAACCTGAGGTGAGGAAGAGGTTTTCATTTGGGGGAACTGTAGGAGTCAATGTAGCTACAGCGTAGTGAATGAGGAAGGTGGAATGAGGTCAGACCCAGATTACCCAGGGACTCGAAGGAGGTTAAGAGCTAGCCAAACACTGTTCCTGGCCTCCTCCTTGGCATGTGGCTGGACTACATCTCCCAGCATCCCTTGCTGTTGAGGGTGGGCATGTGACTGGATTTTGGCCAAAGGAATGCGAGGAGAGGCAAGGACAGCTGCTTTTAGACCTTGCTAGTGACTACCTCCTGGGCCAACCTCTTTGCTTCTGCATTTTACTCATCTTGATGGAGAAAGTAGAGCCACAAGCTAGCAGGAGCCTAGATCCCTGGATCAGGTATTGGAAGAGAGCCACCTGCCCATCAAGAATACCAATTTTGGGCTTTACATGAGCAAGAAATAAATTTCTGTTGTGTTAGGCCACTGAGATTTGGGGGTTTCTTTGTTTTGGATTTTTTTTTTTTTTTTTGGTCCTTTTGAGGATTTCTTTGTTACAGTGGCTAGTGTTCTCTTAAGTAATACAGAGTCATTATACAAAATCCACCTTAAAAAGCTGAGCTCAGGGCCGGGCATGGTGGCTCATTCGTGTAATCCCAGCACGTGCCTGTAATCCCAGCTACTCAGGACGCTGAGGCAGGAGAATCACTTGAACCAGGCAGTTGGAGATTGTGGTGAGCCGAGATCATGCCACTGCACTCGAGCCTAGCAACAGAGTGAAACTCTAGCTCAAAAAAAAAAAAGAAAGAACAATAGGGGGGCTTCTTCTAACCCCTCCCACCAGCTTCTAGTTCCACCCCAGGAGAATAGGAAGGAGAGGGAATGTGGTTTCCAGATAAAATGCAGGACACGCTGTTACATTTGAATTTCAGATAAACAGCCACTTATTTTTTAGTGTAAGTATCTCCCAAACAATATTTTATCTCTTAAAAAAAATACTCATACTAAAAACATTAATTGTTTTTCTGAAATTCACATTTCAGTGGGAATCCTGTATTTTTATTTGCTAGATTTGGCCACCCTAACTGGGTGGTGGGCATGGTGTCTGCAGATGGAGTTGGTGCCCATGGAAAGCATGAAAGGAAGCAAAACTGGGCAAGAGCAGTGCAGGGACGTGAGGAGCACAGACTTCCTGGATTTGAATCCTGCTCTAAAATCGACTCACTGCATAATCTTGGATAAGTTATTGGCCTCAGTTTCTTCATCTTTAAAATGGGGACAGTGACAATACCTGTTTCATAGGACTGTCTCGAGAAGTCAGTTAATTGTGCCAGGTACAGTGGCTCACACCTGTAATCCCAGCACTTGGGGAGGCTGAGGTGGGTAGATCACCTGAGGTCAGGAGCTGGTGACCAGCCTGACCAACATGGTGAAATCCCGCCTCTACTAAAAATACAAAAATTAGCTAGGTCTGGTGGTGCACACCTGTAGTCTCAGCTACTTGGGAGGGCTACTTGGGAGGCTGAGCCAGGGTAATCGCTTAAACCCAGGAAACGGATGTTGCAGAAAGCTGAGATTGTGCCACTGCGCTCCAGCCGACAGTCCGAAACTCCATCTCAACAACAACAAAAAGTCAGTGAACTGATATTTGTCAAGCTCCCAAGCATCGTGTAAGTGCCTGCAGGGGCCGATGATACTACCTGTATCCCCTTTCTCACCTGAGCTCACCTGCAGCTGCAGAAGAGATGGTTTCCAGTTCACTCAGCACTTCCGGTTTTAGGAGCCTGAATCTCTCTGCTTCTCCACCTGAGGGCGCTCTCCAGCTCAACCAAACACAGGCTCACCTCGGAAATGTTGGGTGAGTTCACGTCCCGAGGACCACCTCAACTAGTCAGGTTAGGAGTGGTTTGGATAAATTCCCCAGGCTCCCTGCCCTCCACTGGGGCAGCACAACATATCCTGCTCGCAGTCTCCTCGAGGAGTCCCAGTTGCCCACAATAACCTGCAGCTTTTGTTGGTTCTGGCCTTCTCATCCCCTTCACTCCCTCTGCCTCTGAGTGATTCCTGACATCACCTCCCAGGGCTGGAACTAGGACCGGGCAAGCAAATCATCAGGAGGGTAAAATGGGCTGGGTGCAGTGACTCAGGCCTGCGATCTCAGCTCTTTGGGAGGCCAAGGTGAGAGGACTGCTTGAGGCCAGGAGTTCGAGACCAGCCTGAGCAACATAGCAAGACCCCATCACTACAAAAAATAAGAAATATAGGCCGGGTGCGGTGGCTCACGCCTGTAATCCCAGCACTTTGGGAGGCCGAGGTGGGCGGATCACCTGAGGTCAGGAGTTCAAGACCAGTCTGACCAACATGGAGAAACCCTGTCTCTACCAAAACTACAAAAAATTAGCCAGGTGTGATGGCACACTACAGCCTGGGCGCCAGGGAGTAAGACCCTATATCAAAAGAAAACCAAAAAATGTTTAAAATTTTAAAAATCACTTCAGCTGATGAATTAATAAACATAGATTGTATCCCCAAAATGGATTATTATTCACCTATAAGAAGGAACAAAGCATTGACGCATACTACAACTTGAAAGAGCTTTAAAAACATTATGATCAGCCAGGTGCGGGGGCTCATGCCTGTAATCCCAGCACTTTGGGAGGCCAAGGCAGGAGGATCACTTGAGGTGGAGAGTTCAAGACCAGCCTGGCCAACATGGTGAAACCCCGTTTCTACAAAAAATAAAAAAAATTAGCCGGGTGTGGTAGTGCATACCTGTAGTCCCAGCTACTCTGGAGGCTGAGGCAGGAGGATCTCCTGAGCCAGAGAGGCAGAGCTTGTTGTGAACCAAGAGTGCACCACAGCACTCCAGCCTGGGCAACAGGAGAGAAACCCTGTCTCAAAACACCAAAACAAAAAGCATTATGTGTAGTGAAAGAAGCCAGAAACACAAAGTCACATATTACATGATCCCATGTATGTGAAACATCCAGAATAGAAGGTAAACCAATACACAGAAAGCAGATTAGCGGTTGTCAGGGACTAGGGAGGGGGAGGAATGAGGAGTGACTGCTTTATTGACACAGGGTTTCCTTTCAGGTGCTGAAAATGTCTTGGTGCTAGATGGAGGTGGCATGGGTGGCTGCACAGCATCGTGAGCATACAAATGCCACTACATTGTTGATTTTGAAATGGTTAATGGTTAATTTTATGTTACGCAAGTTTCACCTCAATAAAAACAATTCATTTATTTACTTATTTATTTATCTTTAGAGACAGGGTCCCCCTCTGTTGCCCAGGCTGGAGTACAGTGGTGTCACCATAGCTCACCGCAACCTCAAACTCCTGGGCTCAGGTGGGCCTCCTGTCTCAGCCTCCTGAGTAGCTGGGACTAGAGGCGCACATCACCATGCCCAGCTAATTTTCTTTAATTTTTATAGAGATGGGGGGGGTCTCCATATGTTGCCTAGGCTGGCCTCAAACTTCTGGTCTCAAGGGATCCTCCCACTTCAACCTCCCAAAAGAGGCAGGGATTGCAGGCATGAGCCACTGTGCCATTCTATACGTATGTGTGTGTGTGTGTGTGTGTGTGTGTGTGTGTGTGTGTATGTATGTATTCTGTTCAGTTCTGTAAGCCATGTGCCCCTTAATTCCTAAACCACAAAAAGGACAGTCTGTATTTATTTATTGAAGCCTTAGCCTATGTCAGACCCACTGCCAGACACTCTATAGGGACTTTCTTGTGCAATCCTCTTACCTTCTCTTACCTCTACACCTCACCCGTTTACTTTTTCTTCACATGCTTACCACCAGCTGGCCTTACGTTATACATACAGATTTGTTCACTGTTGTTTTTCCTCGATAGAATGTAAGCTTCGTGGGGGCAGGAATTTTGTCTATGTCATTTACTATCATCTCCTCAGCTCCTGGCACTGATTAGATGAAGGAATCTTGCCAGGTAGGCCTTAGCACCCCTATTTGACAGATGAGGGGATGCAGGCTCAGCGATTTGCCAACATCCTGTGATTAGTAAGTAGCAGAGACTGAATTTAAACTTGGGGGCTCCTGGGGGCACAGCCCACACTACAGGGAGCTTTCCCTTATCAGCTTCCTCTACATTGCTGGGATGGAGTTCGAAAGTCTGAAAGTTAAAAGCATATCAGCGATGACTCATCTCTTAGACAAGAGGCAAATTAGGGCCCAGAGCTGAGTCATCATTTCCACTTCCCACTATGCTGACTCATTCAGACCTCTGGCTCTTGCTCTCTCAGAGCCTGTTGCTGGGAGAGCAGCCAGGCGCTCAACATAGTCCCTGGCTCCCTTCTTATCTGACCTTCCAGATTGCCCTATTGGCTGTACAGTCTGACCCACACACAAGCATGGATGTGGATCCAGGCCAGGACTCTCCAGAGAGCCCTGCAGATCTGGAGGCAAGACTCCAAGGCTGTTGCAAGATCAGAGCACTGGCAGCAGAGAGGCTCCTGCTTTGCAGGGGGCTCCTGCTAGGTTTTCTTTTCTTTCTTTTTTTCTTTTCTTTTTTTTTTTTTTTTTTTTTTTTTTTTTTTTGGTAAGACGGAGTCTCGCTCTGTTGCCCAGGCTGGAATGCAGAGGTGCAGTCTTGGCTCACTACAACCTCCACCTCCCAGGTTCATGAGACTCTCCTGCCTCAGCCTCCCAAGTAGCTGAGATTACAGGCACCTGCCATCATGCGCAGCTAATTTTTTGTGTTTTTAATAGAGACGGGGTTTCACCATGTTGGCCAGGCTGGTCTCAAACTCCCAACTTCGTAATCCACCTGTATTGGCCTCCCAAAGTCCTGGCATTACAAGTGTGAGCCACTGCGTCCGGCCAGGAGGTTTTCTTGGATGGATGGGCACCTGCAGTAAACTGCGTACATACCTGACTTATTTAAATTTTGAAAGAACTGTGTGCACACCTTATTAAATTTTGAAAGAGCTCAAGCCTTGACATCAGAAAGAAGCGGGTTTGAAGCCCAGCTCTGCCCCTTATTAGCTGTGTGATCCTAGGCACGCTATTACACCACTCTGTGCCTCAGTGGCCGTATCTGGAAAATGAGGTCATAATATTGTCTACTTGCTAAGGTTGGCAAGAGAAGGGCACTGGATATTTTGAGTGAGAGCCCTTTGCACAGCCTAAAGAAGGAGGAAACACACTCTAAAGTCCTAAAGGCAACTGAGGACTGAACCCCATGGTAGAGACGGAATGGAGTGGAGTTGGAGGGAAACAAGGTTCTGTATGCGGGGCCAGGCTGGCCAGGGAGTCAAAGGCTGAAAGTGGACAAATGGCTTAACCTCCAGCAGCTTCCCTTTCTCCAACTGCACAATGGTCATGCTAGACTCTGCCCTGTCTCACACAGAATGAGAATATTCTACAGAAGGAAAAATGTTATGGACATCATGGTTGGGGATTTGGGAGTGGAGGGTATTAAAAATATCACCCAAGTAATGCAAGAATCTATGATTATTGTGAAAGATTTTAGCAATCTGGATTTTAGCAAAACGTGAAGTCCCCTTTCACTAGCTTTCACTATCTACAGTTTGGAGCACATCCTTACAATCTCCTCTCCCTCTCTCTCTCTCTCTCCATTTATGTATATATGTGCACAGGGCTAATAGCTAACACTAATTGGGCATTTTGCTACATATCAGGCACTGCTCTAAACACTTTACATGAATTCATTTATTTAATCTTCACAAAATCCCATGAGGCAAACTCGATTATTAACTCTGTTTTACAAAGGAGAAAACTCAGGCCCAGAGAGGTAAAGTAACTTCCCCAAAGTCACACAGCTTCAGAGAAAAAGAGTGGGGATTCAAACCCAGGGAGCCTGGTTCCAGAGTATATTCATAACCGTTGCATTCTACTGTCTCTCAAATACTCTCTTTTTTCCAAAAATGGGGTCAAACCTTGTGCATCTTATGCATTTTGCTTTTTGCATTTAATAAATCTTGCAGAACACCTTATGTCTGTCCATACTTCTCTGCCTTTAATGGTGGCACAGTCCTATGTGGCATTCTACAGCACAAAGATGCTGTCATTGACATCCACTCCATTGCTAATGGACTGTTAGGGGACTTCCACTGTTTTGTTTTCACAAATAATCCTTTGTCAATTGTCACTTGTACATACATCCGTGGGCACACATGCATTGATTTCTAAGGAGTTCTAGAAGTATAGATTTAAATCTTTGAGAAATGTTGTCTGATTGACTTTCCAAAAGGATGCTTCGGTTTACTGTTGATCATCTGTGTGTGCCCAATCCTCATACTCTAGCTAACACTGGATAGCGCTGTCACTTACAGCTACTCTGTTGGGGGAGGTGAGAAAGAGATAATCATTTGATATTTCACGTGGCATTTGGCATTTCCCAAAGAAGACCTCAAGCATCTTTTATGTTTTTTCCAGACAGGGTCTCACTATGTTGCCCAGGCTGCAGTGCAGTGACACAATCACAGCTTACTGCAGCCTCCACTCACTAAGCTCCAGTGATCCTCCTGCCTCAGCCTCCCAAGCAGTTGGGACCACAGATGCATGCCACCATGCTCACTCAGCTAGTTTTAAATTTTTTAATTTTTTTGTAGAGTTGGTATCTTGCTATTTTGCCCAGATTGATCTCAAACTCCTGACTTTAAGTGATCCTCCTGCATTGGCCTCCCACGTGCTGGGATTACAGGCCTCAGCCACCACTCCTGGCCTTCTCTAATGTTTTTGTTTTGTTTTGTTTGTTTGTTTGTTTGTTTTTTGAGATGGAGTTTCGCTCTTGTTGCCCAGGCTGGAGTGCAATGGCGCAGTATTGGCTTACTGCAATTTCTGCCTCCCCAGTTTCAAGTGATTCTCCTGCCTCAGCCTCCCAAGTAGCTGTGATTACAGGCACCTGCCACCATGCCCGGCTAATGTTTGTATTTTTAGTAGAGACAGGGTTTCACCATGTTAGCTAGGCTAGTCTCAAACTCCTGACCTCAGGTGATCCACCTGCCTCAGCCTCTCAAAGTGCTGGGATAACAGACATGAGTCACTGCGCCCAGTCCTCTAATTTTTTTTTTTCTTTTAAGACAGAGTTTCTGTCTTCTTGCCCAGGCTGGAGTGCAATGTCTCGATCTGGGCTCACCGCAACCTCCACCTCCTGGGTTAAAGTGATTCTCCTGTCTCAGCCTCCCAAATAACTGAGATTACAGGCAGGCACGCCACCATGCCCAGATAATTTTGTGTTTTTAGTAGAGACTGGGTTTCTCCATGTTGATGAGGCTGGTCTCAAACTCCTGACCCTCAGGTGATCCACCCATCTTGGCCTCCCAAAATGCTAGGATTACAGGTGTGAGCCACCATGCCCAGCCCTGGCCCTCTAATATTTATAATGACTATTTCCATGTTGTCCTCTGGGGATGGCCTGTCAGAGCCTGTTAGGGTCATGGATACTAGTTAATGTTAACTTTCTCAGTGCACCCCCATTTCACCTTGTAGTGGCTGCTTATGTTCCAGCTGCCCAAATCCTCTCCTGCTTCTTGTGGTAACATCTGATTTTCCACTTTTTCACCACTCTCTTGTGTAGCCAAATTCACAGCCTTTGACCTAAATGAAGCCAACTCCATCTCCCAGGCCATGGTGATGGGATTAGGGCTCCTAACTCCATTCAGACCAACCAGGACAGCAAGGTTCTATTGCTTGACTTCTTTTGGAGCTCTCAGGCAGAGACTCTGCCCTCCTTTGTACTGGGTTTGGTGACATGGAGAACCTGAAGCTTCCAGGGGACTCCAAAGAGGAGCCGGAAAATGAAAACAGCACAGAGAAGATGAAGCTGAGAAACGCAGGGATTCTTTTTTTCTTTTTTTTGAGACGGAATCTTACTCTGTCACCCAGGCTGGAGTGCAGTGGCGCGATCTTGGCTCACGGCAGCGTCCGCCTCCTAGGTCCAAGCATTCTCCTGCCTAGGCCTACCAAGTAGCTGGGATTACAGGCACCCGCCACCATGCCCAGCTAATTTTTGTATTTTTAGTAGAGACAGTTTCACCATGTTGACCAGGCTGGTCTCGAACTCCTGACCTCAAGTGATCCTCCTGCCTTGGTCTCCCAAAGTGCTAGGATTACAGGCATGAGTCACTGTGCCTGGCCAAAATTCAGGGATTCTGAGTCTTGATAGTATCATTATCTGAGCCCCTGCATCCAGCCCCGTCCACAGTCTAACAATATCTGAACTTCCCAATTGTGTATGTGAATACATTTTTTGGTTTGTTTTTAAATGTGTTTTAAACTTTATCTTTTTTTTCTTTATTTTTTTATTTTTATTTTTATTATTTTTTTTTTAAAGATGGGGTTTCACCATGATGGCCAGGCTGGTCTTGAACTCCTGACCTCAGGTGATCCACCCACCTCGGCCTCCCAAAGTGCTAGGATTACAGGCTGAGCCACTGCGCCCAGCCCTAAACTTTATCTTTTTTAAGACAGAGTCTCACTGTCACCCAGGCTGGAGTGCAGTGGTGCCATCTCAGCTCACTGCAACCTCTGCCTCCTGGGCTCAAATGATCCTCCCGCCTTGGCCTCCCAAAGTGCTGGGATTAGAGGTGTGAGCCCCTGTGCCTGGCCAAATGTATTTTAAACAGCTTAGGTTGAAGTTGTTGGTTTGTTTTTTGTTATTTTTCCCATCATGCAATGAGTCCTATTTGATCCACATGCCCAGAGGAAAGAAAACAGATTCACATTCAGCTAAACTTGGCTTTCAAGTCTGAAGACGTGGGTTTCCATCTATGCCTGCTGAGAAGTTATTTAGAGGGAGGCAAAGTAGGTGTAGAAAAGATAGCACTCAGGCATGGTGGCTGTGCCAATAGTACCAGCTACTTAGGAGGCTGAGGTCAAAGGCTCCCTTGGGCCCAGGAGTTCAAGACCAGCCTGGACAACATAACAAGTCCGCATCTCTACAATTTTTTTAAAATTAGCCAAGCATGACCAGGCATGGCGACTCATGCCTGTAATCTCAGCACTTTGGGAGGCTGAGGTGGGTGGATCACTTGAGGTCAGGAGTTCCAGACCAGCCTGGCCAAGATAGTGAAACCCCATCTCTACTAAAAATACAAAAATTAGCCGGGCATGGTGGCAGATGCCTGTAATCCCAGCTACTCAGGAGGCTGAGGCAGGAGAATCGCTTGAACCTGGGAGACGGAAGTTGCAGTGAGCCAAGATTGCAGCACTGCACTGTGGCCTGGGTGAAAGAGCGAGACTCTGTCTCAAAAATAATAGTAATAAAATAACAGCCGGGTGCGGTGGCGCACCCCAATAATCCCAGAACAATGGGAAGCCAAGGGAGGAGAATCGCAAGGTCAATAGATCGAGACCATCCTGGCAAACATGGTAAAACCCTGTCTTTACTAAAAATAGAAAAATTAGCTGGGCATGGTGGCACACGCCTGTAGTCCCAGCTACTCGAGAGGCTGAGGCTGGAGAATTGCTTGAACGTGGGAGGCAGAAGTTACAGTGAGCTGAGATCGCACAGCTGCACTCTAGCCTGGCAACAGAGCAAGACTTCATCTCAAAAAAAAAAAATTATCCCAAGTGTGGTGGTGCCTGCCTGTAGTCCTAGTTACTTGAGAGGCTGAGGCAGGAGGATTGCTTGACCCCAGGAGTTTGAGGCTGCAGTGAGCTCTGATGGCGCCACTACACTCCAGCCTTGGCGACAGAGTGAGTCCCTATCTCAAAACACACACACACACACACACACACACACACACACAAACACACAAAACAAGGCCTGTCTTAGCAGATCCTTGGAGACTTTGTAATATAAGCAAACAGCATGGGCGGCAGAAATGAACAGACGTTCTCATTACTTTTGTTTGACTCAGGTTTTCTCACTTGTTGGGGGTGGGCAGGGGGGTTGCCATAAGTGGGCTGGTGGCTCTTTTTTGTGAAATGAACTGCAGCTGTCACTGGGAAAGGCTTTTACACCTTCTGTGAACAATTTCATTTGAATTCTGATTTGTCTTTTCCAAATAAAAATGAGTGCTCTTGAGATTAGTCAGAGGTCCCAGGCAGGGGGAGAGGAGGCGGATAAATGCTGATGATGCTGGTATTTCACCACACAGCAAGAGTAGGATAGTGGGGGAATGTAGTGGAAAGAGTCTCAGATGCCTACATTCAAACCCTGACTTCCACACTCATTAGCTGCACCTGTTTTTACGACTTCACACTTATTAGCTGCTCTAGTTTTTATGACTACCCCAAAACTCAGTCCTATAAAGCAACTATTTATTACACATACAGTTGCAGTGGGTCAGGAATTCACACACAGAACATCCATGATGACAGCTTGTCTCTGTTCCTTTTTGTCTGGAACCTCAGCTGGAAAGCCAGGTACTGGATCATCTCAAGGCTCCCTCCCTCCGACCCATGTGAGAAAGAAGATACTCCTTGTAGGCGGGGCCTCAGTGCCTTCCCGCGTGGATCTCTTTGTGTGGCTGGCTTGGGCTCGTCACAGCATGGCGGCTGGGTTTCAAGGCCAAGCACCTCCAAAGAAAAAAAGGTAGGGCCTGGTGCAATGGCTCACGACTGTAATCCCAGCACTTTCGGAGGCTGAGGCGGGCAGAACACTGGAGGTCGGGAGTTTAAGATAAGCCTGGCCAACGCGGTGAAACCCCATCTCTACTAAAAATGCAAAAATTAGCTGGGTGTCGTGGCAAGTACCTGTAATCCCAGCTGCTTGAGAGACTGAGGTAGAATTGCTTGAACCCAGGAGACTGAGGTTGCAGTGAGCTGAGATTGTGCTACTGCACTCCAGCCTGGGTGACAGAGCGAGATTTCATCTCAAAAAACAAAAAACGAGAGAGACAGGTGGAAGTCAAATCACCTTTCATGAATTAGTTTTGGAAGTCATTTCTCCCATATTCTGTTCACTGTGGCAGTCACAAGGTCCTAACCAACTTCAAATGCAGAATAAACAGAGTCTGCTTCCTTTTTTTTTTTTTTTTTTTTTTCAAGAGACTGGGTCTCGCTATGTTGCCCAGGGTGGAGGGCAGTGGCTATTCACAGGTGCGATCCCACTACTGATCAGCACCGGAGTTTTGACCTGCTCGGTTTCCGACCTGGGCCGGTTCACCCCTCCTTAGGCAACCTGGTGATCCCCCGCTCCCGGGAGGTCACCATATTGATGCCGAACTTAGTGCGGACACCCTATCGGCATAGCGCACTACAGCCCAGAAGAGTCTGCTTCTTGATAATAAGGAACAAGGCTTTGGAAACGCATATGGGACCATACAATTTTTTTTTTTTTTTTTTTGAGACAAGTCCTGGCTCTGTCACTCAGGCTGGAGTGCAGTAGCTCTCAGCTCCCTGCAATCTCTGCCTCCTGGGCTCAAGTTATCCTCCCACCTCAGCCTCCCAAGTAGCTGGGACTACAGATAAGTGCCACCACGCCTGGATTTTTTCTTTTGAGACAGGGTCTTGCTCTGTTAGGCAGGCTGGAGTACAGTGATGCGATATCAGCTGACTGCAATCTCTGCATCCTGAATTCAAGCAATTCTCCTGCCTCAGTCTCCCAAGTAGCTGGGACTACAGGTGTGCACCACCACACCCAGCTAATTTTTGTATTTATAATAGAGACAGGTTTTTACCATGTTGGCCAGGATGGTCTCAATCTCTTGACCTTGTGATCCACCTACCTCGGCCTCCCAAAGTGCTGAGATTACAGGTGTGAGCCACCACATCCAATTTTTTGGCTTTTTTTTTTTTTTTTTTTTGTATTTGTTGTAGAGACCAGGTTTTGCTATTTTGCTCAAGCTGGTCTCAAACTCCTGAGCACAAGTGATCCTCCCACCTTGGCCTCCCAAACTGATGGAATTACAGGTGTGAGCCACCATGCCCAGCCTTTTCTTTCTTTATATCCTTATTCTATAAGCTTTTTTTCCCTATTTTTATTTATTTATTTATTTCCTCAGGGGAAAGCGCAAATGCAGTCCCCCACTACCACAAATTATGCAGTTGAGTTTCCCACATTTGGAGAAATCGCAGGGGTCTGCACATCCGGAGTGCAATGGATAAGCCTCTCCCTGGGAAAACCACCTTCATGATCATGGTATCTCCCCTACCAGGTAAGTATTTATTTATTTATTTATTTATGATAGAAATGGGGTCTTGCTATGTTACCCAGGCTGGTCTCAAACTCCTGGGCTAAAGTGTGCCTCCTGCTTCCATCTCTCAAAGTGCTGGGATTACAGGCATAAGTCACCATGCCCAGCCTTTAAGCTTTTTAATATTTTTAATAATTTGTTAATTTTTTCGTTAAAAACAAAAACACAAGCCAGGCGTGGCTGAAGCCTGTAATCCCAGCACTTTGGGAGCCCAAGGGAGGTGGATTGTCTGAGGTCAGGAGTTTGGGACCAGCCTGGCCAACATGGTGAAACCTCATCTCTACTAAAAACTACAAAAATTAGCCAGGCATAGTGCGGGGCACCTGTAATCCCTGCTACTTGGGAGGATGAGACAGGAGAATTGCTTGAACCTGGGAGGCAGAAGCTTCAGTGAGCTGAGATGGCACCATTGCACTCCAGCCTGGGTGACAGAGGGAGATTCCATCTCAAAAAAGAAAAAGAAAACATATTAATTGTGTTTACTTTTTGAACCAACAACTCTGCATCCGGTAATTTAGTCGAGGGGTACTGTACCCAGAGATTAGGCCACAAAGGTTTCTTCTTTCCTTCCTTTCTTCCTTCCTTCCTCCCTCCCTCCCTCCCTCCCTTCCTCCCTTCCTTCCTCCCTTCATCCCTCCCTTCCTTCCTCCATTCCTCTGCAGGTTCTATGCCCCAGACCTTGCCATGGAGTGAGGACTCCTCTCTCCACCGCTCCCGACCCCACTGTGGATTTTGAAGTGATGGTTCCCCCTAACAGCTTTGGACCCCAGGCGTGGTGTCTGAATGGGGAAGCCTTGAGGGTGCATGGGTGAGGCAACGGATGGGAGGATGCGCTCCGGCTCTGCCCATCCCGGCTATTGCCACAAGGGGGCAGCACTGGGCTGCTGTGAGTCTACCTCAATTTCTCTCTCTGCAGGTACTATACCCCAAACCCTGCCACGGGGTGAAGAGTCCTCTCTCCACCGTGCCTGGCCCCCCTTTAGATTTTGAAGGGGTGGTCTCCCTAACACAGGATGGGACCCCAGGCGTGGTATCTGAACTGGGGAAACCTTGAGGGTGAATGCGTGAGGAAGTTGTTGGGGTGATGCGCTCTGGCTCTGCCCATCGCGGCCATCGCCACAAGGTGGCAGCACTGGGCTGCTGTGAGTCCGCCTCAATTTCCGCCCCTGCAGGTTCTTTTTTTTTTTTTTTTTTTTTTTAAAAAAAAGATGGGGTTTCACCATGATGGTCAGGCTGGTCTTGAACTCCTGACCTCAGGTGATCCACCCACCTCAGCCTCCCAAAGTGCTAGGATTACAGGCGTGAGCCACTGCGCCCGGCCTTTTTTTTTTTTTTTTAAATACAGACGGCGTTTCGCCATGTTGGCCGGGTTGGTCTCAAACTCCTGACCTCAGGTAATCCGCCCGCCTCGGCCTCCCAAAGTGCTGGCATTACAGGCGTGAGCCACTGTGCCCGGCCCCCTCTACAGGTTCTATGCCCCAAACCCTGTCATGGGATGAGGAGTCTTCTCTTTACTGTGCCCGGCCGCCATGTGGATTTTGAAGTGATGGTCCCCCTAACACAGGCTGGGATGCCAGGCGTGTTGTCTGAAATGGGGAAGCCTTGAGGGTGAATGGGTGAGGAAGCAGATTCGGCGATGTGCTCCGGCTCTGCCCAACCTGGCCATCACCACAAGAGGGCAGCACTGGGCTGCAGTGAATCAGCCTCAATTTCTCCCTGTGCAATTATTTTATTTTTTCTTTTCTTTCTTTCTTTCTTTCTTTTTTTTTTTTAATTTCACTTTAGGTTTTGGGGTACATGTGAAGAACATGCAAGATTTTTGCATAGGTACACACATGGAAGTGTGATTTGCTGCCTTCTTATCACCTATATCTGGCATTTCTCCCCATGCTATCTCTCCCCAATTCCCCCCCACCACTGCTGTCCCTCCCCTGTTTCCACCCAACAGACCCCAGTGTGTGATGCTCCCCTCCCTGTGTCCATGTGTTCTCATTGTTCAACACCCGCCTATGAGTGAGAACATTCGGTGTTTGATTTTCTGTTCTTGTGTCAGTTTGCTGAGAATGATGGTTTCCAAGTTCATCTGTGTCCCTACAAAGGACACGAACTCATCGTTTTTTATGGCTGCATAGTATTCCATGGTGTATATGTGCCACATTTTCCCTGTCCAGTCTATCATCGATGGGCATTTGGGTTAGTTCCAAGACTTTGCTATTGTAAAGAGTGCTGCAATGAACATTCGTGTGCATGTGTCCTTATAGTAGAACAATTTATAATCCTTTGGATATATACCCAGTAATGGGATTGCTGGGTCAAATGGAATTTCTATTTCTAGGCCCTTGAGGAATCACCACACTGTCTTCCACAATGGTTGAACTAATTTCCACTCCCACCAACAGTGTAAAAGTGTTCCTATTTCTCCATATCCTCTCCAGCATCTGCTGACTCCAGGTTTTTTAATTATCGCCATTCTAACTGGTGTGAGATGGTATCTCAATGTAGTTTTGATTTGCATTTCTCTAATGACCAGTGATGATGAGCATTTTTTCATATGTTTGTTAGCCTCATATATGTCTTCTTTTTTAAAGTGTCTGTTCATATCCTTCACCCACTTTTGAATGAGCTTGTTTCTTTCTTGTAAATCTGTTTTAGTTCTTTGTAGATTCTGGATATCGGCCCTTTGTCAGATGTGTAGATTGCAAAAACTTTTTCCCATTCTGTTGGTTGCCAGTTCACTCTAATGACTGTTTCTTTTGCTGTGCAGAAGCTGTGGAGTTTAATTAGGTCCCATTTATCTGTTTTGGCTTTTGTTGCTAATGCTTTTGGTGTTTTAGTCATGAAGTCCTTGCCTATGCCTATGTCCTGAATGGTTTTGCCTAGATTTTCTTCTAGGGTTTTTATGGTGTTAGGTCTTATGTTTAAGTCTTTAATCCATCTTGAGTTAATTTTAGTGTAAGATGTCAGGAAGGGGTCCAGTTTCTGCTTTCTGTACATGGCTAGCCAGCGTTCCCAACACCATTTATTAAACAGGGAATCCTTTCCCCATTGCTTATTTTTGTGAGGTTTGTCAAAGTTCAGATGGTTATAGATGTGTGGTGCTGCCTCTGAGGCCTCAGTTCTGTTCCATTGGTCTATATCTCTGTTTTGGTACCAATACCATGCTGTTTTGATTACTGTAGCCTTGTAGTATAGTTTGAATTCAGGTAGCTTGATGCCTCCAGCTTTGTTCTTTTTGCTTAGGATTGTCTTGGGAAAACATTCCATGCTCATGGTTAGGAAGAATCAATATCGTAAAAATGGCCATATTGCCCAAAGTAATTTATAGATTCAATGCTATCCCCATCAAGCTACCAATGACCCCCTTCACGGAACTGGAAAAAAACACCTTAAACTACATATGAAACCAAAAGAGAGCCTGCATAGCCAGGACACTCTGATGGCTTTCTAAAGGAAATTTTATTTTATTACAGATAAGCTTAGCATTGAAATTCTTAGTTTTCATTTAACTTGGGAGCTGCCACAACATTTAGTACTCAAGAATCTACTCATATCAATGGCAAGTACCCTATTCTCTTTTACCTTTAACCTTTACATGGCTTTTCTTCAATATAATCTATTACCACTACCTCTTTCTTCATCATTTGAATAATGGGCTCAGGGACAATTTTCCTGAGTGTGGCATCTCTCCTTGTGAGTGTGACATAGTAAGAGCTCCTCATTGCAGATACAGTCAGTTCTCCAGTAGCTTCACTTTCTGTCCTCTGACACACTTGAACCAGAGCCTAAGAGTTATTTCTAATCACTTTGCAGTTCAGCTCCTAAACAATCATTTGTAGGTACTAATCATTTATTTCTGGATCATCAATATATTTTTCTAGCACTCTGTATGTCACCAGTACTGCACACCTCACCTTTCAGATGGATGAAATCGAAGTTATATACAAGATTCTATATAAATAACTGATTGATGCAGTCTGCACACCCAATTTATTAGTTCTTCTAAAAATACTGCAAACATATCAATCATATGCACACTTGCCATATTTATTTCCCATTAAAAATGAAGACAAACATATTTGTTAAGAGCTTAATTTCTCACCTCAGATTTTGTTAATACTCTGGGTTCTTACCTTTTTCTTTGCATTATTTGAGGAAAGTATCTTAGCCTCTCTAGCCTTAGGTATTGTAATCTGAAAAGTTATAAAAAGACTTTCTTCTTCATAAGGTTGCTGTGTGAAATAGAGGAAAATTTAATTCTTATAAATTCATGTTGAGCATCTGTTATATGTCAAATATTCTTCTAGTCCCTGGGGATAAAAACAATATCTAAAAACATACTGCGTTTCACTCACTAGACCAAAATGAATAAGAAATGACAGCTATTATTACTGTTATTAACATTGTTTTCAATTCTCCCATATTTTATTTCACTATACTGTCTAATCGTTTTGGGTGCTGCTCTCTGTTAGTCTTTGTTAGCAATATTAATGTCCCACAACACGCGTTTATCTTCATCTTTTACCATCCTCCCTCCACACATACATACACCACAACTCATTCCATTTTTGCCTTGATGGTCTGCTTACTGGTACTTGAATTTGTCAATCCTAGTCTTATTTAAGGATTTTACGCTTGCTGTTTTTTCCCCTTGCCTGGAATACTTGTGCTTTAGCTAAACATATGACCTTCAGTCTCCCTTCCTTCCAGTCTGCACTCAAATGTCTTCTTAGCCACTCTACATAAAATAGCATCTCTCCACAAACCATCAATATCTAGCCTCTTTCCTGCTTTATTTTTCTTTAAAACACTTATCAAGACGTGACTTGTGTGTGTGCATGTATAGTTTTTGTTGTCTTTCTTTTTTATGTTAAATTTTCCAAAAACCATAAAAATTACTCTTAGACAAATGTAAAAAGAATAAATGTTAAAATGTTATTCTATTCTTTGATTAATAAGGCAATCAATATAATGTTAAAACTTGTTTAAAAGCATTGGGTAGAAACAGGCACTTTAATTAAGAAATGTCACAATAAGATAGTTGGGTTATACAGGATTATTAATGTATGGCAGCAAAATAAAATGTAACCTTTGGCACTATCTATTCCATTGGATGAAAATCATTTACATCTTTATTGGACAAAAGTTTATGAGTTAGCCTCTGCCCAACAGAGTTGTGAAATAGCCTTGCTGACTGTAAGTAAAGCCCAAAACTGTATTGCAAGGACACTCACTAATCTGTTTGCCTGTTTCCAAGTTGTAAATAGTTTTTCTCACTTCTAACATCTGGGAATTTGCTTTTTCACTGCTATATTCCTACATCTGAAAAAAAAATGAGCAGTTAGTATTCTTTTGTGTTAGCTTAAGTTCTCTCCCAGAAATAGACTTGAAACAAGAATTTGATTTCCTAAAGTTTGAGAGCTCATCCAGAAAAATTTGTAGGAAAGTGAGGAAATGAGATAGGGAAGAGGAGGAAGCCAAAATGAATGAAACAATAGTCAAGTTATCAATCCAGAAGATGGGAGTTTAGTTCCCTGGAGCAATGTGAGAGTCAGTGCAGAAAATGGCTCTGAGTTATTCCAGCTCAAGAATGAAGGACTTAGAGTGCATATTTACCAAATATTTAACTATAATCTATTGAGGCCTACTCCTAAAAATGTTTCCTTTATTTTATGTCTAGTTTTCCTGAGTGCAGGCGGAATATGTTTCTCAGGCAAAACTCAACACAAAACAGCAAAACAAAACCAAACACAAACCTTCCAACAGAGGGTTCAGGTATTTTCACTAAGCAGCCTTCAGCAGTTGGGTCTCAAGGGGAAATGGCACTGACAATATCTGATACGTTGTTCCATATAGAAAAAGTATGATTGAATAAATAAATGAATGAAATGTTTCTAAGGGGGCTTGTGATTGAGACACCACATAAAGTGATATTAAGATATTGGAAACCTATCAGCTTTCTTGCCTAGGCAACAGAGCAGAACAAAACCTTAGGGTCTGGTATCAGAGAGACTAGGTCTATGTCATTCTAGCTACATAAGCTGGGTCAGGTGACTTAACTTTTCTAAATTTCAATTTTCTTACCTGTAAAAATTGAGATAATCTTAACTTGCCAATTATGAAAGCATCACTAAAGTTCAGATATATATAGTTACCCAAAAGGAATAGAATTTATACTGAATAAAATCTAGTCTCTATTTAAAGTTTTAACATATCTAAATTCAGAACATGATAAGCTAAATATGTTGGTCAGTAATAGACTATGAGCATTAAAGGTATACCTGATAAGCCTGTTTTGCAAGTGGGGAAGAAGGACTCAAACTATTTTCGATAAAAAGCATTTTCTAAGATCATCCAACTTACTACTTTGGTTTAACAAGAGACTCAGTGATCATAGTTTGATTATCATTGTTTTCCAATGTAAATATACTTCTAATGAAAAACTGTCATATCAATAAGAATATTATGTTTCCAGTTATATTTATGTGCCTTATAGGTTAATTTTTAAAATGTGACTTTTGTTTTCTTCGTAAGTTTCTATGGGTCAGTGACTCTGATGAAATTGCAACGGTGAGGAACTTTGTTAAATGCCACTCTATGAGGACTTTGAAGAGACAGCCAATCACTCTGTCTTTTGTCTTCATGTAAAACATCACCAATAAATTCATGTTCCCAAAAGATGAGGGATGTTCCCAATTTAGAAAAGAATGGATAAAGGAAATATATAAGAATTCGGAGGAAAATATATTAAAGAAACACCAATATATCACCTGAAATAAGACAAGTTGGACTTAGTCATTTTGACTTCCTTTTTTTCAATGTAAACTGGAGGAAGAGAGAAAAATAATGAAGATGCAAGAGTAATTTCTAGCAGGAAAGGCAGAGTCTATGAGGAAGGGAGGTTAAGAAGAGAAGAGAATCTACAGTCTTAGATGTAGATGATCTCCTCAGAGATGAATTATTCTGAATGCAAGTGATTATTAAAATATAAAGACAATGGATATACATTTTCAAATATTCAAGAACCCATAGCCTAATAAACCCTGGAACTATTCTGGACAACATGAATAAATAAAAGAAGAAAAACCAACAAACTAAAATTTGACCATAATCATGGTCTAATGGAACAATGGTGATCTTTAGAGCTGATTAAATGGAGCACTCAGTCTAAATACATGTAAATATTATTGCAAAAAATACACACTATAAATCTGGACAATTTGAAAATACTAAAATAAAATTAAAATTCTGTGTACGAAAAACTGGAAGAGAGGAGAAGGGTAAACACAATAATTTTATCTTCTGGTTTAGCAGAATATAGATATTACCTAAAGTGAAAAAGTCGAGAAACAGGTTACGCTATTTAAAGCCATCAACAAAAAAAGAGAATAAAAAATCTCTCTCTTGACAATGGGGAGCCATATTATCTTAAAAAAAAAAAAGAGTTTTGTATATGTTACATAAAGTTTTAAACATAACTACTATGAAATGAAATCAAAATCGATAATATGATTATCTGAATTACCATTAGAAAAATCACCCAGCTCTGGGATAAAGAATTTTGACTGTTGGGTTCACTCTTATCATCTCAGCTCATAGAATAGTACCCTCTATAAACAGTAGCAACTTAAATATGTCATGAATATATAAAAGAAAAAAATAGGGTCAATACAGTTACCAAATATGAAAATAAAGTTTTAAAATCAGATAATAAATAAAAAGCTAAAATTAAAAGTCAAGACACATCCCTTGTAACAAGACATATAAATAGAATAAACCCACCTCATAAAAGTAGTCTCATGTTGAGTCAAAAACCAAAACCTAAGGATATTTTGTCTCACTACAAAGAAACCTTAAGCAAAAACATTAAAAAGATTAAAAGTAAAAAGAAGTTTATAGCTTGAATATGGACAGGGAGGGAGAAAAATAAGAGAAATTAAAAATAACACATAGTTTGTCATTATGATGGTTAACTGTGGTATTATATATTTAGATGTGAAGAATTTTTTAAAAAGTAGGTCAAGAGAGTGGGGGAAAATTTGGATAACTTTATCCCCCTTAATACTGAGATTCTACTAGAATCCTAATTGGAGATGTGAAGTAGGAATTGTAAAATGTTAAGTTTGAATTTCTGGGGATAAGTCAGTGATATAAATATATTTGGAAATCATTAACAAATATATGAAACCTTAGACATTTTGAGCTAATATAATATAATACCATAGGCTGGAAAAGTTACAAATATCACAAATTTATTTCTCACAGTACTGGAGGCTGGAAGTTCAAAATCAAGGATCTGGAGAATGCTGTCTTTTGGGTTGCACACTGCTGACTCTATTGTGTCCTCAAATGGGGAAAAGAAGGCTAGAGAGCTCTCTGAGTCCTCTTCTATCAGGGCACAATCCTTTTCTTGAGGGCTCTACCCTCATAACTTCATTGCCTCCAAAATGCCTTACCTCCTAAGGCCATAACATTGAAGGTTAAGATTTCGTTATATGAATTTTGAGTGAACACAAAAATTCAGCCCATTGCATATGATATTTAAAGTCACAGAGGAAGAGGGCAAAATAGGAATAGCACCAGAGCACAGTTCCCAGTGAGAGAGATGCAGAAGGCGAGTGATCACATTTCCAACCGAGGTACAAGTTTCATTTCAGTGGGACTGGTTGGACAGTGGGTGTAGCCCAAGGAGGGCAAGCAAAGGCAAGGCAGGGCACTGACTCATCCAGGAAGTACAACTGACCAGATGATCAGGAACTTTACCCCCTCGGCACTCCAGTTCAGATACTGTGCTTCTAGCATGGCTGTTGCATCCCACAGTCCAGCAGAATGCCACTGGACTGAAAAGCGACACGAGTTACCAATGCAGATCTAAGCAACAGCTCCGGCTGGCCCTGAGCTGTGAGTTATCAGCACAAAACTTGGTGGAAGTCTTGTTTAGCTCTGAGAGCACCTGTGGGATGGATCTACCTGTCCCCCAGAAAGAGGGAGAGCTGAAAGCAGAGAGACAGATGATACGAGTTGGCAGGTCCCATCCCCACAAGTACCAGCAAACTGAAGCCCTCTTGCTTGAGGGTTTTGCAGCCAGCATATCAGTTCAAGATCAGCCTGGGATGATGGAGCACAGTGGGGGAAAGGGCATCCACCCTTAGGAAGGTGGGTCTAATCTCATTTGTGTAAACAAAACCCAGAGGAAGCTTAAACAGCAGCTGGGCTGAGTGCAAGGCAGCCCAGCAGCACCTCCGCAGGCAGGACCGACTTCCTCCTCAAGTGGCTCCCTGACCCCTGTATAACCAAAAAATATGCCACATACAGCAGAGGGGCCTGGCTCTTAGAAGAAAAACTAAAAAGTGAAAAGCAGTAGTTTCACCATCAACAGAAAGGATGTCCACTCAGAGACCCCATCTGAAATCACCAACTTCAAAGATAAACCCATGAAGATAGGAAGAAACCAGTGCAAAAGGGATGAAATCATCAAACACTAGCATGCCTCTCCTCCTCCAAGGGATCACAACTCCTCACCAGTTAGGGAACAAAACAGGATGGAGAATGAGTTTGATGAATTGACAGAAGTAGGATTCAGAAGATGAGTAATGACAAACTTCTCTGAGCTAAAGGAACATGTTCTAACTCAATACAAAGAAACTAAATGCCTTGAAAAAAGATTAGACCAAATGCTAACTAGAATAACCAGCTTAGAGAAGAACATAAATGACTTGATGGAGCTGAAAAACATAGCACAAGAACTTTGTGAAGCATACACCACTTTCAATAGCCAAATCAAGCAGAAGAAAGGATATCAGAAATTGAAGATAAAATCGATGAAATAAAACAAGAAGGCAACATTAGATAAAAAAGAATGGAAAGAAATGAAAAAAGCCTCCAAGAAATATGGGATTACGTGAAAAGACCTAATTGTGCTTAACTGGTGTACCTGAATGTGACAGGGAGAATGAATCCAAGCTGTAAAACACTCTTCAGGATGTTATCCAGGAGAACTTCCCCAACCTAGCAAGGCAGGCCAATATTCAAATCCAGGAAATACAGAGTACACCACAAAGATGCTTCTCAAGAACAGCAACCCCAAGGCAAATAATCATCAGATTCACCAGAGTGGAAATGAAGAAAAAAGTGCTAAGGGCAGTCAGAGAGAAAGGTCGGGTCACCCACAAATGGAAGCCCATCAAACTCACAGTGGATCTCTCGGCAGAAAATCTACAAGCCAGAAGACAGTGGGGGCCAATATTCAATATTTTTAAAGGAAAGAACATTCAACCCAGAATTTCATATCTAGCCAAACTAAGCTTCATAAGTGAAGGTGAAATAAAATCCTTTATGGACAAGAAAATGCTGAGAGATTTCATCACCACCAGGCCTGTCTTACAAGAGCTCCTGTAGGAAGCACTAAACATGGAAAGGAACAACCAGTATCAGCCACTGCAAAAATGTGCAAAATGGTAAAGACCAATGATGCAATGAAGAAACTGCATCAACTAATGGGCAAAACAACCAGCCAGTAACAAAATGGCAGGATCAAATTCACACTTAACAATATTAACCTTAAATGTAAATGGGCTAACTGCCCCAATCAAAAGACAGACTGGCAAATTGGATGAAAAGTCAAGACCAATTGATGTGCTGTATTCAGAAGACCCATTTCAAGTGCAAAGACACACACAGACTCAAAATAAAGCGATGGAAGAAGATTTACCAACCAAATGAAGAGGAAAAAAAAGCAAGGGTTGCAATCCTAGTCTCTGATAAAACAGACTTTAAACCAACAAAGATCAAAAGAGACAAAGAAGGGCATTACATCATGGTACAAGGATCAATGTAACAAGAAGAGCTAACTATCCTAAATGAATACATACTTAATAGAGGAGCACCCAGATACATAAAGCAAATTCTTAACAACCTACAAAGAGACTTAGACTCCTGTACAATAATAGTAGGGAGACTTCAACACTCCACTGTCAATATTAGACAGATCAACCAGACAGAAAATCAACAAGAATATCTAGGACTTGAATGAAGATCGGGTCCAAGCAGACCTAATAGACATCTACAGAACTCTTCACCCCAAATCCACAGAATATACATTTTTCTAAGCAACACATCATACTTACCCTAAAATTGACCACACAAATGGAAGTAAATCGCTCCTCAGCAAATGCAAAAGAACAGAAATCATAACAATCTCTCAGACCACAGTGCAATCGAATTAGTACTCAGGATTAAGAAACTCACACAAAACCACACAATTACAGTGAAGTTGAACAACTGGCTCCTGAATGATGACTGGGTAAACAATGAAATGAAAGCAGAAATAAAAATGTTCTTCGAAATCAATGAGAACAAAGACACAAAATACCAGAATCTCTGTGACACATTTAAAGCAGTGTCTAGAGGGAAATTTATAGCAATAAATGCTCACATGAGAAGCAAGGAAAGATCAAAAATTGACACCCTATCAAAATTGAAAGAGCTAGAGAAGAAAGAACAAAAAAAATCAAAAGCTAGCAGAAGACAAATAACTAAGATCAGAGCAGAACTGAAGGAGATAAGAGACACAAAAAACTTTTCAAAAAAATCCATAAATCCAGGAGTTCATTTTTTGAAAAGATCAACAAAATAGACCGCTAGCCAGCCTAATAAAAAAGAAAAGAGAGAAGAATAGATGCAATAAAAAACAATAAAGGGATATCACCACTGATTCCACAGAAATAAAAACTATCACAGATTACTACAAACAACTCTATGCACATAAACCAGTAAATCTGGAAGAAATGGAAAAATTCTTGGACACTTTCACCCTCTGAAGCCTAAATCAGGAAGAAGTTGAATCCCTGACTAAACCAATAACAAAGTCTGAAGTTGAAGCAGCAATTAATAGCCTACCAACCAAAAAATGTCCAGGTCCAGGCGGGCTCACAGCCGAATTCTACCAGATGTACAAAGAGGAGGTGGTAGCACTCCTTCTGAAACTATTCCAAACAATACAAAAAGAGGGAATCCTCCCTAACTCATTTTATGAGAAGAACTTTATCCTGATACCAAAACCTGGCAGAGACACAACTAAAAAAGAAAACTTCAGGCCAAGATCTATGATGAACATTGATGCAAAAATCTTCAATAAAATACTGGCAAACCAAATGCAACAGCACATCAAAAAGCTTATCCATCACTATCAAGTAGGCTTCATCTCGGGGATGTAAGGCTGGTTCAACATATGCAAATCTATAAAGGTAATATATCACATAAACAGAACAAAAGACAAAAACCACATGATTTTCTCAATAGATGCAGAGAAGGCCTTAGATAAAATTCAACAGCCCTTTATGCCAAAAACCCTCAATAAACTAGGTATCGATGGAACCTATCTCAAAATAATAAAAGCTATTTATGACAAACCCGCAGCCAATATCATACTGAACAGGGAAAAACTGGAAGCATTCCCTTTGAAATCTGGCACGAGACAAGGATGCCCTCTTTCACCACTCCTATTCAATATAGTATTGGAAGTTCCAGCCAGAGCAATCAGGCAAGAAAAAGAAATAAAGGGTATTCAATTAGGAAAAGAAGAAGTCAAATTGTCTCTGTTTGCATACAACATGATTGTGTATTTAGAAGACCCTCTTGCCACAGCCTAAAATCTCCTTAAGCTGATAAGCAACTTCAGCAAAGTCTCAGGATACAAAATCAATGTGCAAAAATCACAAGCATTCCTACACACCAATAACAGACTAACAGAGAGCCAAATCATGAGTGAACTCCCATTCACAATTGCTAAAAAGAGAATAAAATACCTAGGAATACGACTAACAAAGGATGTAAAGGACGTCTTCAAGGAGAACTACAAGCCACTGCTCAAGGAAATAAGAGAGGACACAAACAGATGGAGAAGCATTCCATGCTCATGGTTAGGAAGAATCAATATCTTAAAAATGGGCATACTGTCCAAAGTAATTTATACATTCAACACTATCCCCATCAAGCTACCATTGACCTTCTTCACAGAACTGGAAAAAAACACCTTAAACTTCATGTGGAACCAAAAGGAGCTCGCATCGCCAAGACAATGTAAGCAAAAAGAACAAAGCTGGAGGCATCAAGCTACCTGACTTCAAACTATACTACAAGGCTACAGTAATCAAAACAGCATGGTACTGGAACCAAAACAGAGCTATAGACCAATGGAACAGAACAGAGGCCTCGGAGGCAACACACACATCTACAACCATCTGATCTTTGACAAACCTGACAAAAACAAGCAATGGGAAAAGGATTCCCTGTTTAATAAATGATGTTGGGAACACTGGCTACCCATGTGCAGAAAGCAGAAACTGAACCCCTTCCTGACATCTTACACTAAAATTAACTCCAGATGGATTAAAGATTTAACCATAAGACCTAACACCAAAAATTCTAGAAGAAAACCTAGGCAATACCATTCAGAACATAGGCATAGGCAAGGACTTTATAACTAAAACACCAAAAGCAATGGCAACAAAGGCCAAAATAGACAAATGGGATCTAATTAAACTTAGATCAAAAGAAACAATCATTAGAGTGAACCAGCAACCAACAGAATGGGAAAAAAATTTTGCAGTCTACCCATCTGACAAAGGACTGCTATCCAGAATCTACAAAGAACTAAGACAGATTTACAAGAAAAAAAAAAAAAAACAAACGCATTCAAAAGTGGGCAAAGGATATGAGCAGACACTTTTCAAAAGAAGACATATATGGGGAAAACAAACATATTAAAAAATGCTCATCATCACTGGTCATTAGAGAAATGCAAATGAAAACCACATTGAGATACCATCTCATGTCAATTAGAATGGCAATCACTAAAAAATCTGGAGACAACAGATGCTGGAGAGGATGTGGAGAAATAGGAACACTTTTATACTGTTGGTGGGAGTGTAAATTAGTTCAACCATTGTGGAAGACAGTGTTGCAATTCCTTAAGGATCTAGAAATAGAAATTCCATTTTACCAAGCCATCCCATTACTGGGTATATACCCAAAGGAGTATAAATTGTTCTATCATAAAGACACATGCATACATATGTTTATTGCAGCACTGTTCACAATAGCAAAGACTTGAAACCAACCCAAATGCCCAACAATAATAGACTGGGTACAGAAAATATGGCATATATACACTATGGAATACTATGCAGTCATAA